>JAEANM010007997.1:0-17315 GCA_017656035.1 Myanophis thanlyinensis | reverse complement strand
CAAGACCGGCCCCCCTCCCCCTCCAGAGAAGCCCAGTCGGAGTCCAGCCCTCCCCAAATCTGAGCGATTTTGTCTTGCAGAAAACAAGAGAAATCCTCAGCCCACCCCTACAAGGGATCTTCCTGCTCCCTCAATTCAAGGAGGGAGCAGGTCACCCTAAACAGGGCGGCTGGGCGGTTTTCCGCAGACGCAATAAGGATGGAGAAATAGGAACATCTCACCGTCCTTATTGCCACTAAATACGTCCTAATATGGGATCGTAAAAGTGTTCAGTTAGACTCAGAGTGGCTAGCCCTCCAACCTCTCTCTAGGCGTCTTTTTTGGCACTTCATCTCCCTCAGCTCCTCGGAGAACCAGGGAGCCAACTGGGATCGATGCCGAGTCAGAGGCTGCAAGAGCACGACCCGATCAAGGGTCCCGGCTGCCACCCTCTCTCAGGTGGCGACCAAGTCTCCGACCAGGTCATGTGTAAGTGCCTTGGGAAACAGCCCAAGCTCCATCAGGAACCTATCAGGATCCATCAGGCACCAGTGGCGGAACCATTTTGTTGGCTCCGCCTCCCTGCTGTAGGGGGGCAGATCAGAAGTCCAACCTAAGGAGTGAATGATCTGACCATGATAGGGGTTCGATCAAAATATCCCCTAATCCAAGATCACTCTACCACTGCTCCGAGACAAAAACTAAATCCAGGGTGTAACCTCCCATGTAAGTGGGGTCCCAAATTACTTGGGTCAGGCTCATGGCTGTCATGGAAGTCATGAACTCCTGAGCCACTCCCGAGGTCAAGCCAGCAGAGGGAAGGTTGAAGTCCCCCATAACCATAGCCCCGAATCCCTCCAGAGAGTGGCGGTTAAGAAATCTAATAAACTAAATTAAACTAAACCAAAAGTCTGGGGGTCTCCACCGCCAAGCTGGCTATAACCTCGAGGAGCTCAGGCAGGGCTGACGTCACATGGCAGGGAGCCAGGTATGTGAGTAGAAGGCCCACCTGAACCCTAGAACCCCACCTCACGAAGAGAGATTGACATCCAGGTATCTTTGGAACAGTGGCTTCCCTAGGACATAGAACCTCCTTGATAACCATCACCACCCCTGCCCTCGGCTGATGAAAGACTCAGAACCCAGGTGGGCAAAGTTCAACCAGAGGGACACTCCCGTCCTGGCCCACCCAGGTCTCAGTAATGCCCGCCAGGTCTGCCTCCCCCTCTTGGATCAGATCGTGAATGAGGGGGGCCTTGTTGACAATGGACCTGGCATTGCATAACATCAGCTGAAGACCCCAGGACCGAGAACACTGACCACCCAGGGAACGGGGAGTAATTTGGGGGTTGGAGCATGCCACTGTGTACAGCCAACAAGGGCGCACTCCCTGAACCTGATATGGCCCCCTATACCCGCCGTAGTTGCCCCTTCTGCCGACCGTGCTAATACATTGCACCTCTCCCCCAGAACAGTCCCCCCTTCCTTGACCCAAACCCCCAATCCTCCGACCCTCTCTGACATGTCCAGCCCTCAGTCTGGCCTTAGCCTCCAGCAAAAGACCCCCCACCCCCCAACAAGGCAACCCCCTCCCTAACCCCGAATTAAAAAATCCGAATTAAAAACCCATTGGGGGGTAAATTTAGTAGGGGCCCAATCCCTAACATCTCTGCGCCGGTACAGTTGTTGTCCATAGCAGCAGCCAGCCATGTCCTCCATCTCAATCCCAGAAGACATTGGAGGCACTGCCCTCGAAGCTGTTAAGTCCCGCTCTGATGGAGGTCAAAACACACCAGACCGTCTCCAGTCCGGCCAATCAGGGCGCTGCTGCTGTGGCCATCCTCCCAGGTTCACCAAAGAGAGTGGAACCACCGCCACCATCGCAGCCAGAGATGTTGAAAATGCCACTGAAGATGCTGGAAATCTCAGCCTCCAACCAGGCTGACCAGGCCATGGGAGTGCTACCGGAAGTGTCACCATCATCGCTGAAGTTGAAGCTGGCAAAAACCCAGGCACCGCTAGACACCCATCAGGTGGAACCTGAGGCGCCTCATGCCTCCCCCAGTCAAATTGGCCAGGCTGCAATGGCCCCCGCAGCACATTGAGAAGGCCAGAAAGGCTGCCATCGCCAAGGCCGAGGGAGCTGGAAATGCCACCGTCGATGCAGTCGGGAAAACTGGAAACGCCGCCATCAGCCCCCAGCCAAGCTGGCCAGGTTGCAAAAACGTTGCTGTTGCGGCCGTCGCAGCCGAGGGGGCCAAGAGCAATCCTCACTGAAGCTCCGCCGGGGGGGCAAGGCTGTCCAAGATGCCACCACTGAAGGCTCCGCCCCTGCCAGAAGCGCTTCCCCACCTCCATTGCCTCGGGCCAGGGAAGGCCAGGTGGACCAGGCCGCTGGGACCACTGTTGTTGTCCTAGGCGCTCCCTCACCTCCATCGCCTCAAACCAAGGAAGACCAGGCAGGCCAGGCCATCAGGATCACTGCTCCGTCCTGAGCCACAGGCTGAACCATAGGCCATCCTCGCTGCCTCTACCTTCTCCATCACCATCCCACCGCAGACACACCACCGGCTCTGCCTCAGCTCCGCTGACTCAGCAGACCCCCACAACTCACCAGGAGCCCGCCAAGTCGGTAAGTAGATCTTCAATAGGTTTAAGCCTTTCTCTGCACTCTGCTTCTTCTATTCTGTTCTAAATTTGTTCTTTTTGTTTCAGCTCGGCGAGAGCAGCAAACGCAGCTGCCATCTTCACTTGGACATTCGTTTTGGATAGTTCTAAACAAAATTCTTTCAGTTCCAATAAAGTCAAATTATCCAGCTGTCATCCAAAAACCTCTGTTGCCAACATCTGCTAAGCAGGTTTTCCAGAACACAAGCATCTGGCTCTGCTCAAAGTTCTTAAGTAGTTCTTAAAAAATCTCAGATAGACAAAATTGGTAGTCAATGACTTTCTTCATTCATTCATTCCTTCATTCATTCATTTATTCTGCTGAGGGCAGTAGATGAGTTAAATTAAAAGTTTACTTGAGACTTCCTTTACAAGAATCTAAAGATACCATAAGAACTTAGTTTCAGCAGTAGTTTGTCATGCACCACTGAATCAAAGGCTTTACAGAAGTCTACATAAATTGCATCTATTGCTTTACCCTGGTCAAGATGTGTGGACCAAATGTTTCTACAGTGTAGGAGTTGCAGAATACAGGACATTTTTTTTAAACCAAACTGCTTGTTAAATAGCAAGTTGTTTGTCTCTAAGTGGATATGATGGATTGGTTTATAATTGATTCCATAACTTTACAAATGACACAACACAGTGAGATTGGTCTGTAATTTTCTACTAGACTAGGGTCTCCCTTTTTAAAGATAGGTATGACCATGGCTAATGACCATAGATAGGGCAAGAAGCTGGTTCTGAAGGATATCTCATAGATTGTGCATAGAGGTTCAGTTAGGGCAGTGGTAAGCAATTTTCAAAACAGTAGGCACATAATCCATCAGGGCCAATAGATAGAGATGACTTTAGGTTACATAATTCCCCTTCAACATTATCTACTGTAAAATCAATATGTAGTAATTTGTTACAATTTGTTATGGTATGACTAGGAAATAGGGGACAGCAGCCATTGCTGTTGACAAAGACTGAACTGAAGAATGGTATTGAAGAGGTTGGCCTTAGCAGCTTCATTGTCACAGTCTTCTCTGTTAGGCCCTTTTAGGTGTGGGATAGTTTTTGAGTCTTTAAGTTGGCATTTATGAAATTATAGAAGGCTCGGGAAGAGTTCAAGTTTAACAGCTCTTCCTCCTGTTTGTAATGGTGAGTGGTACATTTGGCCTTTATTTGGCAGCATAAGGCTTTGTGGCAGTTTTTAAAGTAGCCAGTTTTGTTTTTTCACCAAAGAGATTTTTTCGCCAAAGAGATTTTTTCTTGGATTGTAACTTTATTATTATAGGTAATTTTGTTATTTTGTAATTTTTTGCTTTAGGGATTATTTTAGGTACATATAGAATAATGACTCCATTAACTTTGAGCAAAAAAGTGTTGGAATGGTCTTCTTCAGTTATACAACCTGTGAACAAAAGGTGCCAATCATAGCTGGCTTTTTTAAAGTTATAATTTGGAGGCCCATAATTATGACCCCCTTTGCAAGGACACAAATTGGGCACAAAAATCAATCATGCTGTGATCACTGTTGGAAAAAGGTTCTTTAACTTGTAGGCCATAAATTGAGTTTAATTTGCAGAAGATGAGATCTAAGCAATTGTTGAGCCTAGTATTGTTTGTTACCAACTGCTCCAACCCCAGAATCGTAATAGCATTGTACAGGATTGCATGTATAGGTTTAATTGTACATTCCTTTGTACATTTGTACATTTCAGATAAATGGTTTTCCAGTCTCTTTTTGAAAGTCTCTGGTGATGGAACAACCACAACCTCACAAGGTCATCACACAAGGCAAGCTGTTGCACTGGCTGACTGTTGTCATTGTTAAGGAAATTTCTTCTTAATTCTAGGTTGCTTCTCACCTTGGTTAGTTTCTATACATTGTTTCCCATTTTGCCTTTTGGTGCTTTGGAAAATAGTTTAACCCCCTCATCTCTGAAAGAGCCCCTCAAATATTGAACTCTGCTATCATGTCTCCCCTAGTCCTTCATTTCATTAGATTAGACATACCCAATTCCTGCAACCATTCTTCACATGTTTTATCCTGCAATTTAAGTAATAATTAATGTAGAATCAATTTGAAAATAGAAGTATATTTTCTTATGATTTGCATGAGAGAATGTGCACTACAAAAATTATTTAATGAAACTTTTACACTTATCATGACTGAGAATTCCTTTGTACACACACAAAACAATAAACTATAAAATGCTGATTAAAAGGCTATAGTAAATGAAATAAAAACGTCTTTAGATACATTTAGCTTTTATGTCACTCAATTTCTTTCTACTCCAATTTTTGCTAGTTCTTCATTTCTATAAAATTATTTCTGTTGGCATATAACACCCATGAATGATTTACTTAACGGTTCTTCCTGGAAGATTACTTTCCTTCTAATGATAATTGCCTAAAATCTTTAGCATGAAACAGTATTTTTGCCAAGAGATGATTGGTAGTAAAATATGAAATGACAAGTAGTAAAAGGATAAAATAATTTGATGACTATTTGCCTGCAGGAAAGTTTTGTTGTGAAGCTTCAATGTTTTTGTCAACCTGACAGATTTACAAACTCAGAAGGGAATTTCCATAGTTTGAAAGCAAAAGTCTCTGCTAAATGCCATTAACTGCAAGATGAGATGGCTGGAGAAACATGAAGTACTTCATCAAGGAATTTCATATTGCCTCCTCATCTTGGCATGGAAAATCAGGCCCCTTTTGAGTTTGCATATGGTACAAGCAAAGTACAGACACTTTATACAGCCCTAAAACAAAATTTCAGGATAGTCTCTTGAGATGAGCTGAAAGGCAAAAGGGAGCTAGGTTGTTCCCTCATCTTCACAATATATATATATTCACAGGTGTAGGTATGCAGGTCTAGGTCTTTTTGGGTCTTTTCCCATGTAAGTTTCAGAGTCTTTTTGCAACGTTTCAGCAAGTCCCACTCACCATCTTCAGGCTGGTGCCTTCTGCTTCATGCCAGTGCAAGAAGTGTGTGACCGGAGCTGCTCTCTCTATATACTGTAAATACTGGTGGGAGGGCGTGGTGTTCTGGGCTGGTTGGCTGTGCTGCTGTCTCTTGATTAATTGATGGTGTTAATGTTGGTATAATGGGCTGTGTGATGGCCTTGCAAGGTCTTTTGTTGTGGTGTCCTTGGTCCTGCATCGTAATCTTTTGGGTCATTACTGTAATCTTCTGGGTAATTATTGTAATCTTCTGGATCATTTGTGTCTTGATCTCTTTTCCATTAGCCTCTTGTATTGTAGCAGCTTGGGTAATGTCCTGAGTGGGTGGCTATGATGTAGCATTCTGGCCTTTGGTCTGGCTTCAAGCCACCCACTCAGCCACCCACTCAGGACATTGCCCAATATATATTTGTTTTCGTAGATTTTCATGGGTACAGGTATGCAGGTCTATGTGTGTTCGGGTCTTTTTCCATGTAAGATTGAGAGTATCTTTGTGATGTTTGGCAAGGTCCCACTCGCCATCCTCAGGCTGGTGCTTTCTGCTTCGTGCCAGTGCGAGCAGTGTGTGACCGGAGCTGCTGTCTCTATATAAATACTGGTGGCAGGGGGCTGATGTTCTGGGCTGCTTGGCTGTGCTGCTGCCCCTTGATTGGTTGATGGAGTTAATGTTGGTATAATGGGCTGAGTGGTGACCTTGTGAGTTTTGTTGTGATGCTATCCTGGATCTTGTGCTGTGATCTCCTGGGTCATTTGTTTTGTAGTGATCTCTTTTCCATTAGCCTCCTTGTTTTAACAGATTGGGTAATGGGTTGTGTGATGACCTTGTGATTTTTATTGCTGTGGTGTCTTTGGTCTTGTGCTGTGATTTCCTGGGTCATTTGCTGTGTTGCAGATTCTTGAGTTCTTGTGGTGTGATTTCCTGAGTTTTCTGATGTGATATCCTGAGCAGGTGGCTGTGATGTAGCATTCTGGATTTTGGTCTGGCTTCGAGTTTGAGGCCTGGGTCTGTGTTCTTGCCATGTGTCAGCTTGTTTGGTTTTGGGGTCTGGGGTGTGACAGCTGGTGAAACCAGACCACAACCTTAAAACCAATGTAAACATCAATTAACAACAAAGTATAAAAGAGATCTGGCTGTTCTTTTAAAGGAAGAGCCAGTAGGTTCATATGCAAATTGCAGAGTATATTCCACAGCCTGAACAAGCAGGACAATTATTTTTTTCCCAGTCTGCCAAGACATAAGATTTTGATGGCTGAGGCATATTTACAAAGGTCTATCTTGCAGGACTTAATGAAGAGCACATTGCAAGACATTTCATTGTGATGGCACAGTGTAATCAGAGCAAGGATGACTTGCTAAATCTGAGCAGCTTGGAAAGTATTGCAGCTAATACACGAAACATAACTTGCAAAAGTTAATCCAATAAAGAAAAGGGAATTATGTCAAAATGCTCTCCGTGGACTACAGCTCCACGTTCAACACAATAATTCCCTCCACATTCACTGTCAAGTTGGAACACCTTGGACTCAGCCCACCCCTATGCTGGTGGATCTCCAACTTCCTGACCGGGAGACCACAGGCTATAAGGATGGGCGTACGAGTCTCAACCTCAGGCGATCTGAGCCCTCTGCTGTATTCCCTTTACACATACGACTGCATGGCCACTACTAACTCCACTACCATCATCAAGTTTGCTGATCACCGTCGTGGTGGGTCTGATCTCTGACAACAATGAGACAACCTACCTAGAAGAGATCATGAACCTAGACAACTGGTGTCTGAAAAACAACCTCCTTCTTAATGTCAGCAAAACAAAGGAATTGATAGTGGACTTCAGTGCAAAACAAAAGTTTCTGTAAGCAGGGCAATAAAGATTAGGCTAGAAACAACACCAGAATGCTTTTTCCTGCCTTCCTTACAGGATTAACCCTGTAAAGTGGGAAAAAACAAAAGGAAATTTCTTCTAACAACGGGTTCTCCAAACTGCTTAGAAAATTTACTACCGGTTCTAGCGAACTTGCGAGAACCTGCTGAATTTCACCTCTGATCTGAACCCTAACAAGTTACAGAGTTGCTTGTTTAGGGACTCTCCATTGAAAACATCAGGCCCTCAGTCTAGCTGTTTATCAACAGTATCTTACTTCATTTTGTTCTTCTTATGCAGACAAATTATCAAATTTATAAAACATATATGGGTATGAACTGTTTTCCTGGACTTATATGATAAACAACAATAGTGGAGTTGCTTAAATTTGGAATAGTACCCCATTACAAATTTTTAGATGACCTTTCCTAGTGGTTTCATATGCTGCAGATATTAAATAACACAGGACAAAATGTAACATTTATGGAATCAGGCTTAAAGGTTACACCTTCAGAAAAAGATGAACTCTTATTCAGAATGTTTTTCCCTTTCCCCTCTTTAAAAACCAAATAAACACATGCAGCTACTAAGTAAGAGAGCTCCCTGACCTAGGGAAAAAATCCAGTCCAATTACTAGTTGATAGAAAGTAAAGGTAAATGGCATTTATACTGATAGAAGAGAATATTTGTAGCTCAGGGCTGAACTTTGGCACCCTTGCTGCTCTCTGAGCTTGGTTATTTTCTTGCAGAGGTTTCATTAGCCAGCTAGGTAATATCATCAGTGCTAGAAGGCAGTGGGTAATGGTGGCATTTGTTTATTAAAGGATATAGCTAAGAGAAGTTGAGAATGTTTGGTAGTAAATTACATAAAACGTAGATTTTGCTAACTAAAACTTGTCAGATGTTCTGTTGACAGTATTGGGATACTCAATCTTTGATTATGACAGAGTGTATGCAGCAAATTTAGAGCTGTCAGAGATTTTGATAGAGTGACTGCCTCCATTCTATATCCCCGGAAGAATAATGCACAGCACACAGAGTCTATATAGAGTGGTTTATCTGGCAATAGTATACAAGACATGTGGTAGCAAATACCTTACTCAGGCACAGAGAATTTCTGTTCTGTACAGGAATGAAGCAGAAAGAAATTGCAGACCTGCAGACCTTCCGGCATGCATTAAAAACCCATTTATTCCAGCAAGCTGGTCTGGCCTGACACTTAACAGGGTTTTAAAAATTTCGATTTTAATTAGTTGTATTGTTTAATTTTTTAAAATTTCAAATTTTAAATTTTTTAACTTTTTAGAACCTGGTTTATTTAAATACCTAATTTGGCCTTCGATTTAATCCATTTTTAATTGCTTTTAAATTTTATGTGTCTTGTTTTTTAAATGGCTGTGTACCGCCCCGAGTCCTTCGGGAGAGGGGCGGTATAGAAATTTTATTAAAGATTAAAGATTAAATGCAGAAATGGAGGAATGTCATCTACCAGCTTCCTTCTATAACCATCCCTTAAAGGGGCGTATCCTCCTTAAAGGGAAACCATGACCTAATGCTGAGTCTTCTCAAGTAACGTCCTGTAACTCTTGCCTCTGTTTCATGCCACAGTGATTCAGCATTTCTAACTGTTCAGCTCTTAAATCTATAATCATGACACTCCTCCCATTTAAGTCTGAACAGTTATTAACCCCACAAATGCTTTTACACACACCATATTTTTTTTTCTGGAGACATACTTCATTAACATATCCACATATTAGTTACATCTACAGGTTATCTTTTTTACCTTCTTTTTACATTGGGTACTGCCCATATCATTTGGTCTATCATTGTACTTTCAAACTTCACTCAGAGTGAATTGCTCAGGAGGAATACCCTTATTGCTTCTTTCTGATCTCCTGGGTATTACCTATTCCTCTGTTTCTTCTCTTTTGACTTCAGATCTGTCCCCTTCTATGTCTACATCTGACTCTGTTTACGGTTTACTTTGTCCTGCCAGAGACCCATTACTGCTTATTGGCATAAACACATCTGTGTTGCCATGTACATTTTTCATGTTCTGCAAAACTTGCAGATCTCAAAACCACCACCCTTTTGGTCCCATCTGAGAATCTATATCCCTTGGAACCTGGCTCATAGCCCACAGATCTTAGTTTCCTGGCCTTTTGCTGATATTTCCTCCTTGTGCCTTTTGGAATATGTACCCACACATAACAGCCAAATGTCTTAAGATGTGCCAATGAATATTTACATCCATACAGCACTGCATATGGAGTATCATTTATGGATGAACTCCACAGCCTATTAACTAGTTAGCTGTCAATAGGTCTTCACCCTAATATGACCTGTTCAGACCAGAATCCTCTAGCAGTCCTTCATGGCTTGTAAGATTCCATTTCTTTTCCTAATAACACCGTTCTCAGAAGCTGTATAAGGATTCGTGGGTCTATGTTTTTTCCCTAACTGCCCTAACCAATGTTGAAAACTTGCTGATATGAATTCTGAATCTCTGTCAGTCTGCAGCTGGCATACCTGTTGCTTATATCTTCTTTCAACAAAACTTATCCATTGTTTAAATTTCTGTAGTACCTCTGTTTTACTCTTTATAAATAGCAGAACCTAAACCAGCTGAAGTCATTTACAATGACCAGCACATACTTTGCTCCTTTCAAACTGCATGCATTGTCCCAATCAAATCTGCATGTACCAGCTCTAGAGCTCTTGTTGTCTGCCTTTGCTTACTAGGAATGCTTTGGATTTTGCACTTTGGAGTTTGTCCTACATACTGCACAATCCAAATATGCCTTACATCCCTTTACTTTAACCCCATAGCTAATTCAGGCATCTTCTTCACTACATTGAAACTTGCATGCCTCAGCCTTCTGTGTAACAAATGCATGTAATTATCGTTTGTAGGCATGTTACAGATTATATGTGCACAGTTATGTTCTCACCTACCTAGCATATATAGGACATCCTGTTTCACTCCCTGTGCACATATACATCCATGTTTTTTTATACTATATTGTCCCCCTGCAAATACACCTTCAAACCCCTTCTGGTCCAACATAGATTGTGTTGTAAAGCAGGTACATATAACAAATTATACAATATAGTTCTCTGTTCAGGTACAAATATATTATCTTCCCCTTTTACAGCAACCTTAACCATCCTTTAAAGGGGAGTATTCTGTTCCCTCCTCCTTAAAGGGAAATACTACTGAATGCTGAGTCATTATTCTCAAGTAACTTCCTGTTACTCTTGCATCAGTTTCCTGCCACAGTGAATCAGCATTTCTAACTGTTCAGCTCTTACATCTATAATTATGACAGATTATACCTACAGAACAATTATCTTTATCATCTTAGCAGGATTTTGCCTTTTCCCTGTTAGCTCTGAACCCAGAACAGTTTTTATTTAACTAGAAATTTTTTTAGAGATGGGGGAAGCTTCTAAATAGGAAGATTCAAACTGATCCATCAATGCCTTGAATGAGCTGATCATATGTCTTCTTCATCATAAGACTGAGTCATAGGAAAACCCATCTGAGAGATGGATTCAGGTAGCTTTAGCCAGGGAATGACTGAGTACTCCTGAATAGCACCGTTGTTTAAAGGATGGTTCTAGCCCAAAAAATAGGGGAATCTGGATTCATCCAATAGCATTCACCACAAACTGCAGTTGCAGGAAGATGATCACATGCAAGAAAGCATCATCATGTAAATATCATACTTATGCACTTGCTCCTTGATATCTGATGCAACTTCATAGGTCAAGCATTTGGTGACCTATAACCGTCACATGCATTTCAATGTTTGCCATCTTATGGATGCAGGGATTCCAATAGAAGGTGTATCTATCTTCTTAATGACCTTTCCAGAAACTGAATGTTTGACCTGGAATCTGTACAGTTAAGAACAATATTATTGGCATCCGGGAAAGACATTCTTATTCTCCTGGGCCTTTCTATGTTAACTTTCTGTTCATGCTGCAATAGAGCTTTTTAATTAGTGTTCTGATACTTTAGTTCCTGCTGTCAGAGGCGGTTTTAATTGCTCGTTTAACTTACTGCTTTATTTATGTTTATGCACTTAACTGTTTTTAGGATTCCTTTTATAATAGCATTTTTACTTTAAACATTTTGATGTTTTTTGTTACTTTGAAAGTCATCCAGCACACTCACACCCAGGTGGATATTGTTTTGAAGAACACATAAACCTCTTAAATAGTAAATAAGTTTCATGGATACAATTAACAGGCATATACAGTATTAAAATTAATGGGCACTGCAGAGATAGGGCTCCCAAATTTAGGCTGAAATGTGAATGGCCACTAGATGGTGGTAAAGAAATATTTGGGGGAGGGTGTCTTTTACCCACTGCTGCCCTCACCTGCATGTCTGGATAACTGTAGTTCATATCTGGCATGCCTATCCTATTTAGCAGAGGTGAAATTTAGCTGGTTTGCACTGGTTCTATAGAACTGGTTATTAGAAGAAATCTCCTTTTGTTTTTTTCCCACTTTACAAGGTTAATCCTGTAAATAAGGCAGTTGTTTCTAGCCTAATCTTTATTGCCTTGCTCACAGAAACTGCCTCTCCCCTTATTACATTGTAACTTTGGTGACATTTAATTCTGTGCTTGGTGATGTTTGATCCTATGGCCACGCCCACAGAACTGGTAGTAAGAAAAATTGAATTTCACCACTGGTGTTTAGGGGATGTTCTTCTTCCATACAGGATCAGGAAAATGGTCTTAATTCCCCTGTTGTAATCTCAATAAAAATTTTTTTAACCCAAAGGTACTTTTAAATTTATTAGATAATTCCTCTTGGTGGAAATAATGCTGTACTGATTCTCATTTTATTTATTTATTAGATTTATATTGTCGCCTATTCGCCCATGGTGAATAGTCTATCTTGGAGGGAGGAATGTTTCTACTCTTCATTATGGGTGAATGAATCTGTTCAGGCATTTTATGTTTGTTTTTCTTAGAAAAATGTTTGCTTTTCTATTTAGAGGCCATCCTTACCAAGGGCTGAAAAGGTCAGCTTAGAAAATTCAAGCCTCAGGAAGAAGGAAATATATTTTCTATGGGAACAGGCAGTTATAAAAACTTTATTACCCTTGTAAGGGAAAAATAGAATCATATATGTAAGTGCTATAGGCAAGCAAGGAAAGGCATGTTAAGGAGGAGGAAAAAGAGGAGACATGATAGTTTTGCCAAGCAACTTAGGTAACAGGGAGAAAAGAAACTGATCTGAATGCAAAAAAAATTAAAAAAGCAGAACTACAGGACAAATAGAGTAAAACAAGCTGAAAGAAATTGCTTCAGTGCTAAATCTCACCTGATAAAGGAAATCCATCTGATTATGCTTAAACAGATGTTTCTCTGAGAATTTTATGGTTAACTGAAAAATGTTATTTTATAGCTATTCTCTCTCCCTACAAAATATCTCTATAACAACTATAAAATTGCTTTTTCAAAAACTGTAGCAAAATCTAAATTTATTGTTGGTTTAATATTGGTCTGAGGAAGTATTAAAAATGTAATAAATAACAAAAGGTTGTTTTTCCATGAAAACAGTAAGAAGTGGTTTTCTTCTACCTTCCCTTTTATAGTTAAGACCATAACAGACTTGGTAGGAAAAATTAAAATATACTTTCCACAGTCTAAATTTCCAGTTCTGTTCCACCATCCTACATTTATTATTTAATAATTTGAATATAGAGGCTGATTGATTTGTGAGTTCCAAAAAGCTGGACTGAGGAAGGAGAAGAAAACATTCAATTTAAGGGCAGTTGACTACTTCGCTGAGAGCAAGTTGATCTGTTTTTGAATATTCAAGTCATTTCTAAGGGAACAGTATCTTGTGTCTTGCAGACACAGGGCATGGTTAGATTGTGATTGTGAATGAGCCGATTGTAGTGAACTGAAACCAGAGGACTGGCAATGGAGCTATTTGCATGAGGCATTTTCAAGGTCACAGGTTCATCTTAAGTTATCATTCAGAATTCCTAGTGAATTCCTAGTCAAATCTGATCCTTAATGTACACCACAAATAATTGAAAGGCTGAGTTGTAAACTTCACTTGACAGATCCAAGTTAAAACAACAAAGTTTGCAAACTTCTTTATGCAGTTCTGTCAATTTGGAAGTGAGTAGAATGGATCTGTCTATTAATGAAACACAATCAGACTTCTTATGATTAAAGCAAGAAAGAGTAAAACATTGCAACAAATTATTTGCAACAAATAAAAGCATATTTTCTGATTAATAAAATAGAAACATAGGGCATAATTATGTCTGCTTTTCCCAAAGTAAGCTACTATAATGTTCAATGAAATTTACTCTCAAATAAGTGCCAACAGACTGTTTAAACTACAGATTTATGTCGACTAAATCTTGCAGGGAAAAAAAGCAATAAAGAAACTTGGCCATAATACATTGATATTTCTTTAAGGTGCTAAATGACTTATTACTGAGTTGGAAATTAGAGCTTAAAAATCTGAAAGATAATATGTTCTATGCACATATTAAACTTAATTACAATTTGCAAAAGCTTAGTATGTAGGTTAATACAATCCAGTCCTACATTGTGCTAGAGAAAGGTACTCAGTCAATCTCAGACTTCTACTGAAGCTTCAAATTCAGCTTGTACAGAAGGACTTTTGTACATTGGCCCAAGCAATGAAAGGTGTGAGTAACATGGGCCTAAATTTCCCCCCAAAAAAATATTTTCTGTAAAAAAAGGGGGGTAGTAATATCTTGCATTTTTGAGAGCAGTAAATGAGAAATTTCAGGAAGTATTTTTGGTTTGGTTTAGTTTGGCTTTCAAAGAAAGCACATAGCTTAACATAGTAGGGTAATCTATTTGTTTGAAGTGAAATAATTATCAATAAAGGCTTTCTCTGCTTTGGCAGCAATGTAGCAAATTATCTGCATACTACAGCAGCTTTACAAGAATTAACTAGATGGTGGCTGTGATGACTAATTGACAAGCTGAGACAGGTACGTTCCCTTAATTAGATGTAAGCATTCCCAACACTGTACAATCGTTAAAAATACACACATTCAAATGAATATGGCAATATTTTCTTTCTTTTACATAAGGCAAAGCTGCCTGAATATGTTCCAATTGCAAATGAAATGACACTAGTATATTATTTTTGACCATAGGTGTAGATTATTTTACAAATGAAGGCACATATACGTATCCCAGGATAAGATGGGATGAAGATGGGCTCCAGTGCAAGTGAAAGCTTGGAACACAGAACCTCTGGTCCCGGTGCCTGACCCAGATGAGATCTTGCATAGATTTTTTTTTTTTCAGTAAATACTTCTCCATATTGAAATGACCATCTTCAGAAAGAAAGAAAAATTGTAGCAAACCCCACAAACCTGGCTTATTTTATAATATTGCCATTAGAAATGTGCAAAAGCTATTGTTTGTTTCCTCTGATGTGAAATATTAATGTACACAACTCTTTCCCCAGCCTGAAGATCTGAAGTTGTTCAAAATATTGGAATCTGTAAAAGTTTGCATTGACTGGTCATACACACTTAACATTTACTCTGTGTTTATTTATAAGACGACAAGAGACTAGAATGATGCAGTACTATTTACGCATATACTGCTGGAGATTTTTTTTCTATTTTTTTTCTTTTTTTCTATTTATAGGATTGCTGCAATTGCAGATAGAGCATATAATGAACAGAGGAAGTTAGCAGTCTGATTTCTGTAACGTTAGCCAGAAAAAGAAAATGTTGTAAATAGAGCTAGTATTAAGCCCATTTCAGAGCATCAACTATCCGCAAAACAGTCCATCAACAGATACAATATTTGTTTTGATCGCACCAAGAAATATATTTTTTCTAGATTCCAGGCTTAATTGTTTATTATTAATATTAACCTTTTGATGCTTAGAACATCTAAGGGCACCCATTAAATTTTCCTTTGAATCTTTTTAGCACAATAACAAATTTATTTCTTTTTTCTTTCAAAGGATTTGCTGTTCCTTTTGCTGTCTCTGTTACTGTTATTCTCAGGACTTAGTATTCTATCAAGGAGTGATGCACTTTATTTTTTAAAAAAAATACCTTATTAAAGTTGTCATCTCTGTGACACTGTGTTTTTGATGAAATAATATTATTAGCAAGTTCCAAACGCTTATCCACAGGTCTTGAAATAAACTAACAAATATATTGTTGATAGAAGAGTAAAAAGAAGATATCACAGTTTCCAAATTATTCTCTAATATTTCTCTAGAAGCTACTATTCAAAGGAGTTGCTGACTGGTTCAACAAGCTATGAAATTCAGCTCTTCCAACTCATATCAAGGCCCAGTTCTCATCATGGGCTTCTCCCAATTAGCCAACAATTAGCCAATCATTTTTTCATCTATTATTCTGATAGGACACACTCAAGCTAAATAAAAAGATCACCATTTGTGGAATCCAAACTCATCCCTCCCAACCTGTTTTCCAAAATACATCTAGTGTCTACATTCCAAAATATTTGTAAGTGTCTACATTGTCCTGACCAAATTGAACATGTTATTGGAATAGGCCTTTGGGTTTGTTTTTGATTATTTTAGACCTGCCAAATCACAACAGGTAGTTGAAATCACAAATGGAAGAATGAAATTATTAGGTTTATGATTACAGATAGGTGAGAGCAACCCATGGCTCAGGTAGTTGCCCCCTGTCCCTTTTCTGGTTCTTAAAGTATCCCAAGCACAGCTGTTCTCCTTGCTATTGTTGTCTAATGAAATGATACAGATGTAAAATTTTGAAAGGAAAAAATGGTGCACAACTCCAAGGAGAAGGCTCATATTTTATTGAAATGATGATCACTGGGTTCCAGCATACTATACAAGTGAAGAGGAGCAGAGAAAAAGCAGAAAGGTGAAATAAGAATCTAATTTGTCATCATATCTTGGAACTATATAAGAAAAACCAGACAAGTTTTGTTGTTTAAGAAGAGACTTTTTTATTATTAAGGAAAACTGTGCTTTTTAGAGGTGGCAGCAGTGCTGGAAATAGCCATTATCTCTTGTTAACAAGTGGAGGAACATTGATGGGACCTGGCACGTGCTCTTAATTGACAATAAAACATCTGCAGTTTTGCACAGTTATATTGCCACCTCATTCTTATTAGATTTGCTTTGGAAAATTGCATAGGGCTGGATCGCCACTGCCTCTAGTCAATTTCATTCTACTTTTGTTAAGGTGAGCAACGCTTCTTTATTTTTGGCAAGGAAAGGATTAGGGAAGGTTTATTCAGGGAAGGTTTGTTCTGGGAAGGGAATCATTTCCTTAGGTATGATGGGATTATGCAAAGAGGGGAGATGAATCTGGTCTCTGTCTTGTCACAGAACAGAGACAGATGTTCTAAAAATACTTTTTATTTTAGTCATAACACCTCTCTCTTGCCAAAAAAAAGTACTCAAACATTTTAATGTCAAATATAGTGTCTAATTTCATTATGTACTAGGAAATGCAAGAATTTGCTAGTAGAGCTGACAAATGCAAGAATTTGAGTAGAATTCAAATATGGGTACACTGGCAAGCACCTGCATGCATCTGTAAAACTTTATTTTTCTCCAACTGAATGAATGTCCCATGTGGACTACATTGCAACGGTCTATGCCAGGGGTCTGCAACCTTTAAGACATAAAGAGCCACTTGGACCCGTTTCTGAAGGAAAAAAAAAAACCTGGGAGCTGCAAAACCATTGCGACATTTAAACACTGCATATATTGTTTCTTACCAGGGGGTCGAAAACAGGGACGTAATAAGAAATCACAAAATTAATCAGGGCCCCAGTGTACCATAAATCATAATCAGTG
>JAEANM010007996.1:0-17316 GCA_017656035.1 Myanophis thanlyinensis | reverse complement strand
GTGGTTGAGGAAGGTGGGGCAGTTCCAACCAGTGGAATATTCTGGATAAATCTGCTTTGTGGACTGTGTTCAGTAAGATACTGCTAATATGATCAATGAGTATTTTACCATCTAAGTTAATAATTTACTTCAGAGCACATAATGCTTAGTTTTTCATTGGGCTGGTTCGTGCTAGTAAGTAGTTCGGCAGGCCGGATTAAAAAGCCCAATGGACCGGATGTGGCCCGCGGGCTATAGTTTGCCCATGTCTGTTCTAGCCTAATCTTTATTGCCCTGCTTACAGAAACTGTCCACCCAGTCACATGACCCCGCCCCCCCCCCCCAGCCACGCACACCAAGACATGCCCACAGAACTGGTAGTAAACAAATTTGAATTCCACTACTGATTTGCTTCCTATGATTTTATTATGGATTGGATTCTTCTTGCTGGTTCTTCTGAGCAATTATTATAAATGGAAAGAAAGAGCAATGCAACTCCACAACCTAACTATGGAGGCATATTATCTGTATTTAAGATATGGGAGGAGGAATTGGAGGGTAGAGTAATAATTTCCACACAGGATCCTATCAGAGTAGATCACTGGGACCATTATTCTTCCAAGTTTTTGGATTCATGCTGGAGCCTATCCTCAGGGAATTTTTCTTTTTCAAGAAATTTCTTCACACTACATGATTTAAACTTTCCAATATTAGAAATATTTGATTATTCTAATATTTGGGAATAATTGTTTGGGAAGACTCAGTAAAAAAGACTCGCCCTGCTCTTGCAAAATTATTTCAAATTCAAATTTTATTGGTCACATATACATGGTACGATATGCAGTGAAATGCTTACGCAGCCGCAAGTAAGTTAGGCAAAATGGGAGGGTAAGGTGGGAATAAGTTGGGAAGTGGGGAGTGAGGTAGAATCATTGTTTTGTTATAGTTCTGAGTGTTCTTGTGGTTTCTGGTTTAGTGTTCGTATTTCCTGTGGAAAGAAGCTTTTCCTCATTCTTTCTGTGTTTTCCTTTAGAGAGCAAAAGCGCTTTCACGATCACATCATGGTAAACAATCTATTGTTGGGGTGGGTGGCTGGGGTCCTCCATATTTAAGAATTTAATTTAAGAATTAATTATTAATCCAGTAATAGTTAACATTATAACTGCAAATTACATTCTATTTCAAAATCTTTGTAGTGATCTCACTGTCTGCAGCCAACTATTTTGGTCTTTATATCAATTTAATTTCCCTTCATCTCAGTAACTACTCCAGGCCATGAAACATAGCTTTTTGCCCATTCTTCCCCTGGTTTGTTTTGCCTTCTCCTATGCTATCCAAAGCAGTGTTTTTCAACCTCAACAATTTTAAAATGTGTAGACTTCGGCTCCCAGAATTCCCCACCCAGCGATGGGTAATTCCGAGAATTGGAATCCAGACTTCTTAAAGTAGTTGAGATTGAGAAACACTGTTCTAAAGACTCATATTTCTAAATACTAATACCAGTTTTCTTGTGACTTCATATCTTCTCATATCTTTGACTTCATCCTCTTGAAATTTTGATTTTTATCACCCTTTCCTTCTGTGCCTTTGGCAACTTTTAGCTCTGTTTCAATAGCTTGCTTCTGGACAGAGATTTTGTAAGATCATCTCATTTTTTTATTCTGAAGAAGGAACAAGGGAAAGGATAACTTACTTATTGCTGCCAAAGATGTGCAAAACACACTCTGCCACATCATTTTCTTTATAGAATATCACTGCAGTATAGATTGTACAGACATGCTATTGAGAGTTTCTAGATTCAGATGCTAGACTATTGTCCTATGCAGATTATCTTTTTAAAGGCATTTAAGTTGCATATGCAAGAAGTAAGTGTATCCCGAATGAGTCTATAAACAATTTTGGCAGTTTCCATGTATCTGACACCAATGTAGGATTTTTGCATTGGGCATGAAGGTGTGCAGAAAGATTATAAACCTAATAATCTTAAAGTCAATGAACTAAGACTCCCAAGAAGCCTGAAAAACCAACAGTCCACTGCTCTCAGAATTAATGGTTTGGATCACATCAGACATTTGAGCATTAACAGTATTAACACAAAACTATTGATGTGCAAACTCCTAAATATCAGTTTCTTTCACTTCCTTGGGATGCAAGGAATCTCTAAATAGATGGTTTTATATTCAAGTATTTTGCTGATTGATTGGTTGGCTTTCTTGCTGGATCTTCTGTCCATGCTGAATGTCTAACAAAATCTTAAGTTTCTTCAAGTGAAAAAAATGATGAACTTCTATGAGCCAGAGGTGGTGTATGAGGAGATGGAGGCAGAGGAAACTGACACACTTCCAACGGATTAGGCTACTATCTCATATATCTCCAACTGACATTAAAATTACAGACCAAGCACATCTGGAAAGCATTAGAGAATCTTCAGACTAATGTTGTTAGAACATCTGCCCAGCAACAACATTAAAGGATTGGGTTGTTTCTCATAGATCTTGTAGCTAACTTTAGAAATAGTCTTACTGGATTTCTTCTTTCTCCAACCTGGGTTATGCTCTTCCATACTTCTGTAGCATAGAACAACCTCTCCCTTAATTCATGTATAAAGTAACTTTGAGTTTTGTCACTGGTTAACCAGAGTTGTATGCATATATAAAACCTACATTTTACAGTGACTCACAATTTGTATCTTTTAGTTTAGATGAGTTTTTGTTTTCTCTTGAATGTTATTAACAACATACATAATGTCAAAATGGGCCATACTTTCCATTCCTTTATATTTTGAACATTTATAAACATGTATTTTAAAATTAATTCCAGAAATTATTTCTTTGGCTATAAATTCTTAGTGAACATCAGCCTTCTAGCATGTTCTTCACTTGTAAACCTCTAGTTGTCTTACAACTCCCCCTGCTGTCGGAATAGAAAAGAGAGAGGGAAATCAGAGAGAGAAAACTAGTCAAAACTTAATTTTATATTCTAAAACTTGACAATTTTAAATATTTTGCAGGAAGCAGAAACACGTTGGCAGAAGTTTGAATTTTATATCATTCTCAAAATAGAGGAAAGGATATGCATGTACACAAAATTTAGGATACTATCTAGCATCTAGCAACTGTCTAGATTTTTTCAGCCCTTGACACAAGTCAAAAGAGAATGTGAAAAATAGAAAAAGTAGAGTGATAGACTACTGGTCAGAAGAAGATTGCCTGAAATTTTGAGGACAGTTCTGATTAGTGAATGGAAACTCAACATTTACAAGGTGAAGAAGACCAAAGAATAGAAACAGAGACACTAAGAATCTATAGTTTTTGACTTATGGCCATTCTTTTAACAACCCAAATGCCCATAGCCAGGAAGTTTACAAAGCCATTCAGACAGGCAAACCTTGATTGGCTGAGCAGTGATGACAAAATTTAAACTGCGTTCACTATTCCCTCACTCAGCAGTTCCCCAATCAGAAAATGAAGCAGTCTGATTATTAATTAATTAATCAATCCTGGAAGAATTTTTTCCACTAAAGTTGTGTTTTCTCTCAGCACTGAAAAAGCAGGACAATTTCTTGCACAAAGAGAGGTTTATGATCTTTCAATTCTGGAAGGTATCATCTGGACTTTCTGAGAAAGAACGACCATAAGGAGTCATTGCAGTCTCTTGAGATAGATAGTCTTAGTTGAGTAAGATTGCATTGTCTTTTCACTTTTTCCATCAGGAAATGAAAGCCTTTAAGAACACTTCAGTTGCCTAAAAGCGGCCTCTTTTTCACACTCAGAATAACTCTGAAGTGGAATCCCAAAGGTGCTTTTTTAAGAGGCAACTGGACTTTCTGGTTTTTCTCTGAAGATGTTTCTGAGGAAGCTGCTTGGATGAGAAGCGAAACGTCTTCAAAGAAAAAACAGAAAGTCTAGTTGCATCTTGAAAAAACACCTTTGGGACAACCATGACCTGGATGACTGAAGATTTCCATAGTCTTAAGTGGAGTTTTCTCTTGTCTTTTTAAAACATTTTTCCATTTTCTTTATTTTCAAACCCTTTTTGTGTTATGAAATATTTGAGTAAAAAGGGCTTCTGCTACAAACTGCATTGTTCCCCATGCATACCTATATCATAAAGCAGTGATGGCAAACCTTTTGGGCTCAGTATGTCAAAACTTTGGAAAATGCCTAACTTGCCTCTGTCAGACCCACCTAAACTGTTCAGGTTATCTAATTGAGGGGTAATAGAGAATTCTATCTCACCCCATTTAGATACTCTAAACTGTGGCACTCAGCAGTACCAAGACGGCCTGAAATAGAGCCCTGGGCTTCAATTTCAGTCCTAGCATCACCCCTGCAACTAAAAAAGACTGCCATGTGCCGTTGCTCAAGATGTGTGAGCCTTGGGGAATGGTGCAATTGGACCAATGTCCTGGGACCCACACCCCATAGTATGTCACATGCTGCTTAGCTTCAGGTTTCTCTTTCTGAGAAAGGCCCCTGTGGCCTGCCCAGGGCAAGCCTTCCTTTTTGAAGCAGCTTTGGAGAATGTCCTTCCACAGCCTCTTCAGTCTTCAGATACCGTGCAAAGGCACATCCCATTATTATGCAATTTTTCAGAGGCTGCACGAGAGCATGGCCCTCATGTGCTACTTCTGGAGGCTATGGAGGCTGCGTGATAGCTCACCATCTTCTCTGAAAGTCATGTGAGAATGGGATGTGCTTTAGAGAATAGTTGTCAGGTGTTGACGAATGCTGGTGTGTCACTCGAAATATCATGGCATGTCACTTTTGATAGGTGTTTCATAGGTTCCCATCACTGTCATAAAATAATGTCTTCCTCACAGCAACTTTGGTACCACCTGGATGAAGTTGTTACCAAAGCAAACCCAAAGTTAGGCTGGATGGACAATTTTTGGTACTATCACTATAATATTATTTAAGATACTTGAAAAGCCTTTCTTCTGATTTTGCATAGCTTGTTTTCTCTGACATTTGGTTCATCTAAATCTTACAGAAGACCTTGCCAGACGCTAAGGGAACTGGAAAGAAGCCAAGAACAGAATAGGCACACAAAAACTGAAGTGTATGACAAGCTGAAACAGAAGCCCATGCTCTGCCTGATTAAAATAGGCTAGTCTTCAACATCTTGCTCTAGCACGTTGGGCTTCAATGAATCTTTTGCTATTCATTTGTGGGTACAAACTAGACAGGTTACAAATGGAACAGTTTTGGGTAGGGTAAGGGAGAGAAAGGGTAAAAAGTGGAGGAAGCAGAGTTAGAATGTTAGTTGTGCTATGTTCTTAATTTCTGTAGACTTAGATGTGCAGTAGGATTTTATGTTGAATTTAGCTGAGATATAAATGAGAAGACATAAAAGGCTGTACAACTTCTCCAGTTCCTCTTTCAGACCCTAGTTCTTCTGCAGCTTTTCATACTTCTTCCTGATGTTGCTGTCACCTGATACTATTAAATCTATCACCACTGCTTTCTTTTGGTCCTTGCCTACTACTATTACGATGTCTGTTGATTGGCCAGTATCTGCCTATCCACCTTGATTTGGAAATGTCATAGGATTATAGTCCTGTTATTCTCCACGGCCTTCTATGGAATCTCCTATTTCAACTTGGGCAGATTTAGTCCATATACTATCGCATCCCATCCCACCCTGTGCAGAGTCTTGTCTTGCCATAGTATAGCCTGTGCTTCATCTTTTCCTCATGTCTGATGCTGCCTCAGGCAATTCTCTCAGCAATTCATCTTTGGGTGACATGTTAACGGATGTACTCATGGATGCTTTAGGTTTCATCCAGGACAGTAGCTTTGACACTTGTCTGACTGCCTGCCCTCTTTCTGACTTTGAGGTTGAGGTAGAAAACTGCAAATTGTGAGAGCTTCTGGGTCTTCACATTGGCACTTTCCATGTCCTCCTTTGGCCAACTTACTACGTGGCAGAATATCTGATGACTGACAGGGCATATATGTTGATGGCATTCATCTTGCTTTTTCCATTGAGCTGGCTCTTTGGGACCTGTCTTAATCTTTGGATATTGCCTCCTAATTGTGATTCCTATATGACTGTGAGATGCCAAGGTGCTCATCTGTATGTCTGTTATGTGACCTATTGGTAATTCCACCCTATTTATATATAAATGGTGGAATATGTCTAGAATTCTAAACCCCAAAGTGCTATAATCCAAACTGAAAAACTGCTTAATGGCTTAGAGCAGGGGTGGGCAATTGTGGCTCTTTTATGACTTGTGGACTTCAAATCCCAGAATCCCTGCGCAAGGCAACTTAAATAAAATGGAGGAAACATTTTGAAATGTAAGGGTTCCTCACACTTACACCTCAAAACATTTCCTCAATTTTACTTAGGTTGCCTTGCCCAGGGATTCTGGGATTTGAAGTCCACAGGTCATAAAAGAGCCACAATTGCCCACCCCTGGCTTAGAGGCCCACAAGAAAAACATGATTTTGCTTAATGCTGCTACTACCATGATATAAGGTGAGATTGACAGGTCTCTGTTCTTCATTCTCATCCCCCTGAGCAACTTTACTTTGAAGTGGGGTCTGGGTATATTTCTGGATGGGGGATACAATATATGTTGTTGCTTGCTGCCCTCAAAAATGTTATCCCATAATCTCTATTAAAGTAAGATCCAGTGGATACTCTGCACAGTTTTGGTATAGTTCATTGTATCTTCTCAATTTTGTACATGGAATGAGATAAAGGTGACATTTATTAAGGGCGTGCCACCACATGCCACCTCCCCCATTTTACTTCTTTATTCCAGATAAAAACACACTTCAGTGTTTAACAGCACCAGTGTTAAAAAACCAGGAAAGGAAACTACCATAGACAGCCTCACAGTCAATGGGCAAGAGGTATTAATTGCATAGAGTGTGGCTCTTTCACTCAAAGCTACTCACTTAACAAAGAGAGAATTGTGCTGCAAAAGACAAGTCCACAATCCACAGGGGTTTGGGGTCTATTCTTCCATTAGTTCCATTTATTCTACCATTTGTTCCCCATGGTTAAATAGTATCTTCTCCACTGGGGAACTGTGGGGATAAAGACTTGAGTTTCTCTGTTCTGTTTTTGAAAGGCTATGGTCCTCTTATCCACTGATCTCTGTAGCCTGGTGAGACATACTGGATGCACACTCAGTGAAGGCACAAAGATTAAGATTAATGCCACCCTTTGTGTTTTAGTTTAAGCATATACTTTATTGTCCAACAGTAGGCCAACTGGTGCATAGCTCTGCTTTGCAGAAACCACAAGGAGCCACTCTTTTTCTTCTCAGCCAGAGCCTTGTAGTTTATTAGATTATTAAATAGAATAGGTGGGTGTGTGCAGTTTCCTCAGGCTGATGTAGTTTTAATAGTTTTGGTGAGTTTTACTGTAGAGTCTGCAAAGTGTGAACTGCATATATCCACCTATTCTGTTTACTACTCCAGATATCTCCAAATGAATCCTAAATAGAAGAATCCTAAGCCAAGGGAAAGCACTTTGGATCTGCCCCCAGGAGCATACCAGAACTTCCTATCTTTCTGATTATGCCAAGCTAAGAACACACCCACAATTGGAAGGAACTACAATTCCAGAAGGCTTTATGCCAATTGTAGTATATATATAAGAAAAATGGGTTAGCAATTAAAGCTACCGTGGTTGAATGACGTATACAGTATATAGGCAAGCAGTGGCATAGATTTTCAAGAACCATTGATCTAGAAATCACCTGCAGAAGAATTCCTTCTACATAAGTTTATTTTAATTCAACACATAATAAGATACTTGGAAGGTAGTTTGTAGTCATCAATTGTGCTCTGAATTTTTTTTTCAACAAATGTATATAAGAAGGCAGAAAAGATCTAATCAGCAAGTTTCATGATGATTCAGAAAAGTGATGTCCATTCATTACTGTATTGGGAGGAATGGAGAGTCGTATTTACTATTTTTAAAGGAGACTTTGCTGCCAGTCTGATTTATAAGGGCTATACTAAAATGGAAATGGATCTTGTCTACCTTTTCAAAACATGTGCTTCCTGATAAATATTATTCTGTTCTGTATACTTTCATGATAGATATATTATATGGTTATCCTGCAGTACTACTCTCTGATGAACTGGGAATTATTTATGAAGATGTGCACTTTTGAGGCTCTTCCACTGAAAGTCCCAAGAATACATATGCTGATTAGAGAGGCTACCTTAAAGTGTGTTGGATAATAGCTGCAAATACCTAATAAATCTTAAGAATAATATTATTTAGAGCAGGGGTCTTCAAACTTGGCAATTTTGAGACTTGTGGACTTCAACTTCCAGAATCCCTCAGCCAGCTTTGCTGGCTGAGGGTTTCTGGGAGTTGAAGTCCACAAGTCTCAAAATTGCCAAGATTGAAGACCCCTGATTTAGAGCAAGAGCATGAAGCTTTTGTCTGGTTAAGGCCAGTGGTGGGATGCAACCAGTTTTAATACCGGCTTGGTGCATGTGCGCTTCAAAACTGCAAGTATCGAACTTACCAGAGGCAGCCTGGATGAGTAGGAAGGCTGCGGAGACACGGAAAACAGCTGTTCCATGCAATTCAGCTGAGCTACAGAGAAAAAAAAGAAGGGGATAGAGGAGAGGAGCGGAGAGGAGAGGAGAGGAGAGGAGAGGGCATGGACGGGTGAGTGAGGCCAAATGCTCATTGCCACTACCAGTTTGCTAGAACCGGTGTTCCCAGGCTGAATACCACCACTGATTAAGGCCTACCATTAAACCTCTGACTACATGCCAAGAGCACATTTCCAAAAATAGACATAGCCAGGCGTAAAACTGAACTTGGTTTAATTTACTTTGATTTGATTTAACTTACATTTATATTTCATGAAAATTGTATTAATTAAATGCATGATTACTTTCCATGTATTTTCTCCTTCTGTCACATTAAAAATTACAGTTTGGTGTCATAACTGTTGCAGAGTGCTAGTGAGGATACACCCAAGACTTTCTGGGCTGCATGTGGTTCTGTGGTTTAAATGCAGTAGAAAAGCTGTTTGAAGTGCAAGTGGAAATAAGGTGGATGAAATGGTTTATGAATGTGTCTATTGCAGACAAGTTGGTTCTTGCCATGTTTAAGTAACATTAGATAACATTACCAACTTCTTCTTGCATTGATTGGTGCTCTAAAAAAAAGTTACAAGTTCTGATCTTTAAACTGTGCTTGGGATAGGATAGAGTCAGCAATGCAGGCTTTTGTAGTCTGTACATTAAATAGCTTAGTATCGGCTAAAAATGCATCAGCATGAGCAACAGAGAGAAAGAGATGTGTTAGAACTGTAAACTCAGCGTTATGTATCCTTTTGCCCTGCAGTGTGTTGAATCTCACATTCCAGAATTCCTATCCAGCATGGCTGTGTTGCCAGTGATTTATGGGAACTATAGTCCAAAGTTTGGGAGCTTGATAGATGAGTGCAAAACTATTCAGAATAATATGGACCCTCTTAATATGTTGATGTCACCTCTAAAATTATCTCTGTGTCACCTATGAGCTACATATCCATCAACAACTTCTAATATCTGAAGTTAGGAAAACAAACTGACTTGTGTAATCATCACTTTGTTATTGGTGGCAAGATCTGGCAGGATTGATGAATGAGAGTGACAAAGGAAAAGAGTTTGGCTTTCAAATGTGTTTCATTTAATTAATTTAGCAAAATGGAGAAATTTGGACCAAATGTACTATGGTTTTTCTTTGTTCTAAGCTCTTAGAAAGAAAGAAGGGAATGACTACAAAAACAACTGGATGATCAATCTGTTTATAAACAGATAAGCAGCAGTTTCCATGGTCAGTTTTATATACTTTTAGAAAATACTGTAATCACTGAAATTGCTACTGAATGCTTCCATGTGGTATAACTCTATCAATTACATATACTCAAAAAATCATCATGATAAAAAAGAACTGGGGATAATTGTTCCTTAGCAAATTGGTACTGCTCTCTTCTAAAGAGAAATAAAAGGAAAGCCTTCAAAAAAAGAGCATTGAGTAGAATGGGGCTGAATTTCTATTTTAGAAGGTCTGCTTTTAATTCTAATGAATACATTCAGAAACAATTTAATTTTTCTGTTTTGACATCACTGTCTGCAGCCACAGGTACCTTGACTACGATGTAAGCCCTGTTGGTTATGATGAGTCACTGATTTTGTTGATGCCATTATGATGCTATGTCCGATTTAATGATATGATGGATTTACCAACAACATCTGATTAAATGGTAGTGAGGGAGAATGAGGACAAAGTCAGTAAAGGTGAAGCAGCAATTACAAACTGTTGAGCAAAGTTAGTATCAAAACAATACAAGGTGAATATACCTTCAGCAGTTTGGTTCCATTATATTATGTGAATGTTTATTTTTGAAACTTTTTTTTTGTCAAAAAGAGCTCCATCCCCATGAATAGTCATTAATTATAACTTTTGTTATTGATTATGTGCCATCAAGTAGTTTTCGACTCTTAGCAACCACATAGATTTTATTTATTTATTTATTTTTATTTATTTAACAAGATTTCTATACCGAAATTTCTATATGATTTTCTTCATATCAATATGTACCTAACATGATTTTTCAGGTCTTCTAATTGTACTTGTTCCCACTGTAACTTGAGTCTAATATTTTTGCTGCTGGTCATTATGTTGACCATCCTTCTGAATTTATTATGCATATGAGAAAAAAATGATTTTTCTGCCTGAGGTTCTTATTTTTGTTTCTTTTTACAAAAGTACAAAAGAAATGTAGAGCTTTCTACTTTGCGAAAATAAATATTCAGGTGATTTCTACTTCTTCCTCACGTTTGGTGATCTAAAGAACATTGCTGCTGCTTTCCATAAGCCAAGGCAGCTCTGTGCTTTTAGAGCTTTCTATTCAATGCAGTACCTGTTTCTTAAATTTAGGGGAAATTTAAAAGCCAATCATAACACAATACACGAACGTGATGTTCAACTACAGAAAGAATAAAGATGAGGCTCTTCTAAAAAATTTAACATGGTTTTTAATAACATTTGCATATTTTTCATAGATGGCGACAGTAAACACTGAAGGCTTTAACTATTTGAACAGAGAATAAATCAAAGCTGGTAAATTTCATATCTCCCAAGTGAGATGAACTTGGTGTATCCTGTGTGTTTGCAGGATTGAATTAAAGTTGCTATCATTTTTATTGGCCCACACTAAACGCATGCAGTTATATCCAGAGAGGAAACAGCATAGTTCTTTTTACTGCTGGGAATGGTTGTAGGTTTTGAGATTGGGTCGGTCAGATGAATGAACATTTTGTTTACCTGGTTTTTTTTTATAAGAATGTAGCAGCGTTCACACTTTTTGTGAATATATAAATAAATTATTAAAGCTTAAATGCAAAAGATTCCATTAGGCAAAGGAGATTTTTGTCTGAAATTTTAGAACACATGAATAGGTATCAGGTATAGGCTTGATAGGTAAGTGTAAAAGAATAGAAACATAAGCAGTGCCTTGTTGGATGGGAGTTTTGGCCCATCTAGTCCATCACTCTATTCCCACAGAAACTAACCAACGACACAAGGAAGCCTATCAGTTTTCCAGCAGATGGCCTTCAGACACAGTCTCATTGCTATCCAGTTTAATAGCTATTATCCCCGTATGACATTTAAAAAAAGACAGAAAAACAAAACAAGACATGTATTGATGTCTCTGATTCCATTTATTTGCTCTAATTTATTTTATATTTGCTTGTTTACCATCCAGCAAGAATTATTCCCTATCTTTCCTTTAGAACTATTAACGCACAGTGCCATTTTCGCCACCAATATTATATGTGAGAGATAGGGCTGATAACAACAGACATAAAGATATTCAGCAAGCTTCCTGGCTAAAATGGACATAAACCTTGTCTCCTTTATATTAGAGTAGTTCAGTGCCTTAATCAGCATAAGAGATGTCATCAGGCATAGTTAGAAGCAAAGTCCTGAGGCCTGGTTGCCTTTCAACAGTACAGATGGAAGCAGGCATTTAAGGACACAAAGCTTCTAATAAGTAGGCTTACTGTGGAAAGCTAATGAAACCTTGATCAGATAATTCCAGCATCTACTACATATTAAACGTTTTGTTTATACTGAAATAAGCATTTAAGTTCTTCTCCTATCTGCGCAATGCAACAATCTTGAAGCCATTCCATTTTCTATGGGAGGGATTGTGTTCAACTACCTCTTGTTTTATTAATGGCCTTGTCTGTTTTCAGGCTGTTTAAATAATTGTGCAGGTGTCATTTACTCCTTATGCTCAAAACAGGGTAGTTTGCAGCGTGCTACGACTTGTAGGCAGAAGAAAGAGATATCGTTATTTGAACAAACCTCGTTCTGCTATAGAGAAGCCTTGAGTCTTATGATTGCATTTGCTATCTTCTTTGTTCTAACAAGTTTTCTAGTATTTTTGTAGTATATCTTATCAATAGTTATGTCTCTGTCTTGAAAGCATTCTAGTTTTACTATTGAACTGGGTAAAAAAATATACCATCTTGGTTCTCCTCTCCAACTTTAGTATTGGATTAGTAACTGATAAATGAAATATATCACATTGCATACCTGGTTAAAATATGAGCACTATCAGGATATAAAATTAGACATAATTTTGGTAATTTAAAGGCTTCATCTTTGCAATCCCCTCCACTAAAATAAAATAAAAATAATAAAATAAAAGAATATCTTCTCTCTGATACACCAGTGTTCCTGAAATGCAGCTTTCTTGGCAAAATGGAAAAAAAGAGAAGTCCTAGAATGCCCTTGAATAGCTTGGTCCTAAGCACGCCGCTATGATTAATGCTACGTATTGTATTGCTATGCTTCATAGACTTGTGCCTTATTAGCCAATCCATCACAAGGGGAGAAGCATAAAGCATGTTTCTAGGTGGTAATGAGAACAATGATATAAGATAGGTAGTATGGGGACCCACAGGATTATTTGATGATTTATCTAGCTCATGTTTGTAATAATGATCTGAGCCCGAAAGATTTAGAACCAACTTATATTGAAAAAGCAAATAAACAGTCTTGAGATTTTTTTTGGGTTGCACTTGTAGCATAATATCATGAGATGAATAGCATATAAATTTGTTAAATTAATAATAGCCAAAATGTGTCCAATCTTGACTCAACATCACAACCTGGTTTGGGAATAGCACCAGGCAGGACAGACGAGCACTACAGAGGGTGGTACGCTCAGCTGAGCGCATCATCCACACCAAGATCCCTGAGCTGCACTCCATCTACAACAAACATTGCTGGACTAAAGCTAAGAAGATAGCGAAGGACCCCAGCCACTCCAACAATAGATTGTTTACCATGATACGGTCAGGAAAGAGTTTTCGCTCTCTGAAGGCCAACACAGAGAGAACGAGAAAAAGCTTCTTTTCACAGGCAATACAGACACTAAACCAGGAACCACAAGAACACTCAAGACTATAACAGGAACCACGATTGCATCTCATTCCTAACTTCCCAACTATTCCTAACTTATTTCCTAACCTATCCTCCCATTTAGTCTAGACTATTCTCCTGCTGTACTATCAATTGCAGTCATGGGCGGTCGCATAAGCATTTCACTGCATATTGTACCATGTATGACTCTGTATGTGACCAATAAAATTTGAATTTGAATTTGAAAATATTTTTAAAATATTAAGTTGCTAGAGAGTAACATCATGACTCTTATTCCATGTTAACTCTGGTGAAAATCTGTGTCAGTTAGTCCCATAGTCTGAATTATTTACTTTGCACATTTCATAGTCTGAATTATTTACTTTGCACATTTTGAATACATGTACAACGTGTAGCTCTTTTCAATTTTTAGTAATATTGGAACAGCTGGAAACATTTTGAGTTTGGTTTGGCAGAAATTCCTAATCTGACCTCTCTGCCTAGAAATAGAAAGTTTGTGCATCTAGCTGTGGTTAATCTCTATTCTTCCCAGCATTGCATGAAATCTCATATTTGTGATATTGGATCTTGACAAGCAAGGCTATTTTCGTGTTTAATGTGTCATTTGATTAAAAGTATTTTACAAGCAGCAACATAACCTATAATTTTTAAAAGGTATCCCTACATCAAACAATAACATACAATCTACTGTTGCAGTACTGTAAACTTAAACCATAAACTTGAGTGTTGTATGTCATCAAACAACAAAAGTCACTACATACTAAGTGTCTTTGACCATGCTTACCCAGTTCAAATGTACGTTTTCTTAAAGTCGTTGTCTTTGAGTGATTGCTTTGTTTGGCTATTGTTAGAAATTATGAGGCCATTATGAGGAAACAGAACTTGACAACCTGTCCTTTCATTTATGTTTGTTGCAATGTCCCAGCATAACTTCAAATTTTATGTTATATAGTACATTAAATATGGAGGATTTCTTTGTGGTGCCCATGAAGAAATGCTAGTATCTATGGCCTGATGGATTGTTTTGAAGGGTTGTCATGGACACTTGTCAGACCTCTCTGTTGTCTGAATATGTGCACAGATGATATTTTCACTGGCTTTTCTGCCAAGGTTTCAGGATTACATAGAGCACATGTGGCAGAAATACTATCTCTACATGCACACACATTCTCAGAAATGGGAGAATGACCAGCTTCAGTCTTTGATAGGGTTTCCTACAATGTCGTGCTTTGCTTAGGTCTGGTATTGTGGGTTCCTTTAAACAATAATGAATTAATCCATCTAAACCCATCACTGCAATTTCTTTTTTATGCCTTGTGGGGAACCTGGATAGTGGAGAAGAGAACCAGGTTCGAATCTATCCTCAGCCATGGAAGTTCATGACATGATGCTGGGCCAGTCATTTTCTTCCAGCCCAAGGTTGTTATTGCTGTGGACAGACAACAATAATGATAGTAATAAAATGCCATCAGCATTGACAAAACCACCATCAGTTAATTTGCAAAAGGCAGCTTTACTTGGAACATTTACATCCTGTGAAAATATCTTTAATACCATCAAACAACAACATGTGTGTGTCCCATGGAAAAGACTCAGTAGATGGGTAAAAATGTCAAACCCAGTCTAAACATCTGGCTGACTTTGACCAACCATAATAATACCCTCTGATGATACTTTTAATATTATTAAACAACAACATCTGCCTATTCTAAGTCCTTGGGAAGGATTGGATATGGGGATAAAAATGCCAAATCTGATCTAAACATCTGACTGTCTAGGCAATCAACTATAATAATGTAAACTTGTGTGCCACCTCACAATTTCAAGAAAATTTGGAGGAAGGATTATATCCATCCTTTATTCATCTCCTGGAGAAAACATGAGACATAACACTGTCAAATAAAATGTATACATAGGTCTTCCTACAATAGCTGTTATTATTCCATGTACTGACATTCTTAACACTTTTCAGTAATCCATGATCTCCCGTTGAGGTTTCAGGGTGCCTTACTTGGCACATAATACAATCAAGAGAGACAAATAGCTATTTTTGACAAGTCCCTGGTGACAAGTCTGTATTATTTCTTGCAATATTGGAGTGTTCTGGTACTTATTTATTGCATGCATTTGAAGGTATTGGTTTTTTGCTGTCTGTCAGCAACCGTGGCAATCTTTCTCATTGTTAATTCCTGTTTTCCCTAAGCTGAAAAGGATGCTGAGATAGTGAAAAGTAAATCAGGAAGGCCAAAGAAGAGAAAAGGAAAACATGGTTTCCTTGGCAACAGTTGCTGTGGAGCAGTCAGAGGTGGCATCTGTCTCGTCATTTATTAAACCAAATTGTGGTTTCACAATCCGAGACAAATCTCAGAATGGTATTGGGTGCTACTTTATACACATACTGTCCTTCTGCAAAGAAAACTTGGTAGTATTATCATAAATCACTTTCTTTTTTTAAAAAAATATTATTTTTTAAATAACAGCGTAAACGTTATTACTAGGAATAAATCTCATCTGAATCTCACCTGTAAATAAACAGGATTACACTGTGAAAACGGAAGGCATTAGTTGATAGAGAAATACAGGGAAGAATAACCTAATAACAAGTAATCTTAAGAATAATGTGCATTATAGTAATTAAGATAACATAAACACATAAAAGGAAATATGGAAGCTTAGGCTGAAAGTAAATTGTCATTGTTTTAAAAATTATATGAATAGTTTTTAAATTTTATTTAAAAAAAACGAGAAGTGTAACGGGGGGATCTTTGATGGGATTTATACCTTATAAGAAGAAAACTGAAGTCTCAAAGCAGCCTGGTGCCTTCCAGAGGTTCTGGACTGGAACCTCAAATCTTCGCATTCATTTGGAAAGCATCTGGTTGGAGAAGGCAGCCTTTCTATTTTTTGGCTTATCCTGTTATTCAGGTAGCCTCAGCCGATGCCTCAAGTTTTTTATATGTTCTGTTCTGTTCTGAAAAATAACGTGTTAAAAGGACATTAGAGAAGAATGTTTGTATAGTCCTGTGGAAGATGGAGGACTGTAGATTCAGTTGTGTATTTAATATCCATTCTTGTCAGTGTTTTGAAATTCCTCTTGCGGAATTTAGAGCAAAGCTATTCTTCAAAAGAAAAATATTATTTCCAGAGTGCAAGAGAATCAAAACAGCTGACATCCTCTTTTATCAACATGATATAAATTGACGTCAGAGCTCTGGGAACGCTGGAGGGAACTCTGGAGACTGTTTCCTTTTGCGTTCTTCTGACAATGAGGATACATTTTTAATTGTTTAGTATCAGGGCAAATTTTTAGTCACATGTAAAACTGTCTTTTCTTCTTTCTGAAGATATACTGGCTGCATTGTTAATTTCACTTAATAATGCTACAGACTATGAGAAGTCATCCTGTAGAAAGGCAGAAAGTTACCAGCATTATTTAAAAAAAAAGATGATTATATCTGCAATTTTCAATCTATACTGCTGATTTTGCTTTGTTTTTTGTGTTGAAATTAGCCATTATGAGAATGAGTCTGACAATAACTACTGAGAGATCATTAAGATTTTTCAAGATACAAATGTAATTAAAAATATAATGAAGATAATAGAGAAGATTAACCGTTTATTGAAGATGTTCCAAAATCTTGTGATCTAATATGGCCCCAAAAAGTCAAATTATGCATTTGCTTGCAAAATAGCCCAGTTGAGCAATGAAATGTGAGATGACTTATTTATTTATTTGTATTTGGTAATCACATTTATATAGCATATCATCTCATAGTAAAATGACTTTGATCATATTTTTGCTGTCTAAGATAATAGCAGAGATGAAATCCAGCAGGTTCTAGCAGGTTCGCTAGAACCAGTAGTAAATTTTCTAAGCAGTTTGGAGAACCGGTTGTTAGAAGAAAT
>JAEANM010007995.1:0-17318 GCA_017656035.1 Myanophis thanlyinensis | reverse complement strand
AATAAATATTTCAGGCTCCATTTCTATTTGATCATTTATAATATCTTGTATCCAATGCCTTATCTTATTCCAATAATCTGGGGGTTTTTTAAATGAGGAGGAAGTTCTTCATTGGTACCCAAGACAACTTTTTCCTACCTAAAATAGTAGTTAAATTTAAAAGCCTCCATATTTTTTCTATAATTCACAGGTTGAAAAAAATATATATATATCCTTATTGACTTTGATTTTTTGGTTTTGGTAGCAGTTATGTTAATTGCTCACCCTTGCTTAATGATTCGTATTCTGTATCCTGGCCACTTTTGTTAATTATTGAACATTGTTTTGATTTAAAGATTTTGAAATTTTCAAATGAGATATAGTACTTTCATATGCTGTACAGGTAGTCCTCAATGTATGATCACAATTGAGCCTAAAATTTCTGTTGCTATGTGAGACAGTTGTTAAGGGATTTTTGCCCCATTTTACAATCTTTCTTGCCAGAGTTGTTAAATGAATCACTGCAGTTAAGTTGGTAACATGGATGCTAAGTAAACCCAACTGCACCATTGACTCTGCTTGTCAGAAGGCCACAAAAGGAGATCACATGACCGTCATAAATATGAATCAGTTGCCAAGCATCCAAATTTTGATCGTGTGAACATGGGGATGCTGCAATGGTCGTAAGTATGAAAAAAGGTCATAAGTTACTTTTTTCCAGTGGTATCACTTCAAACAGTCACTAAATGAACTGTTGTAAGCTGAGGACTACCTGTAATAATCTAATACTACTTTCTATTTTTGGTTCAGTTTTATATGACTTGCCAATCATTTTTTCTGTTTTTCCCCCCAGTTCTTTTACTCTTGGTTGTGTGTTTTAAATATACACTGAAATTAAAAGAAGGTGGCTCCTAATGCATTTGCCAACAGTTGCTAATAATGGAGCTGGGGGTTGTGTTGCAGCACCTTCAGGAAGCAGCCTATCAGTCCTTCTTGCAGGTTCTTCCTCTGCTCGCTGCATATCTGGAGTGAAGTGTTTACATATGCTCATCTAGATAGATATATGTACATAAACACTCGCGTGAAGTAGACTTGCACTAAGCGGGTGTAACACTAAGCTCCCTTACTTGTTAGTTTTGGTTTTGTGCTCTGACAGCTTTTCAGAGAGCCTGATGCATTCCCACTAGTGAAGACCTATAATAGCTGGTTTCTTAAAGAGGTGATAAAAGTAAAGATTCCACCTCCCCCAAAAGAGTTCATCTCTGGTGACAGATAGGGACAGATCGAGGCAAACTTTGTCCCCACCACCTCCGTACATTCAGCTTCATATGTACAAAAGAACCCTGGAGGAGAAAAGCATTCAGTTTTTTCAGATCTTTGGAGGGAGGGGGGTGTTCTTACAGATGTTGCCAGCCAGGCTTTCAGTGGTTCCCAGTGCCTCTGGTATCAGTCCTTGGGATCCATAGCAATAGCACTTAGACTTATATACCACTTCGCAGTGCTTTTACAGTCCTCTCTAAGCAGTTTACAGAGTCGGTATCTTTCCCCCCAACAATCTGGGTCCTCATTTTACCCACCTCGGAAGGATTGAAGGCTGAGTCAACCTTTGAGCCTGGTGGGATTGGAACTGCCAAATTGAAGCAGCAGAAGTAGCCTGCAGTACTGCACTGTAACCACTGCGCCATCGTGGCTCATCATAAATGCATGGGTGCCACTGCATGCCTCTCTAAACGGCATTCTCTTGGCATCTGGCTTCCGATGTGATCCAGCCCTGCTCTTCATATCTGCTTCCCATTGCTTTGGAGATCTCGGTGCATCTCATTTTGCAAAGTATCCTCTGTTGCTTGTGGCTTCTGCACTCTTGATTTGCGGCTCTCCATCTCTAAAGCACAGGCACTCTTTCCTGGACTTTTTGTTGTTCCAGATTTTTTTTTTTTTTAAAGATAAGTCAAAGTCAGTTTGTGAGCAGTTTTCTTCGCAGCAGAATAAAACAGAAGCATATTGCCATTGTGTTCTTCCAGAGTTTTCCCCCCACCCCAACTTTTCAGTTCTAGCCTTGGAATTTTGTATTAATCCCCCAACCAAATACTAACCAGATCTGGTCCTGCTTGTTTATTAATTTATTAATTTAATTTAATTTCTATACCATCCCCTCTCCCAAAGGACTCGGGCAGTATACAGCTGTCTAAAAGAAACATAAAGTAAATGACAGTTTAAAAAACAAATTAAAATTAACTAATTTAAATGGCCGATCATAATTAAAAACCTGATGTAAAAAATTAGAAATTTAAAAATTTAAAACAATTAAAAATTACAATTTAAAACTGGTTTAAAAGCTAATTTAAAAACCTCCAACCAGTAGTACTAGGCCAGACCAGCCTGTTGGAATAAATAGGTTTTTAATGCGCGCAGGAAGGTCCATAGGTCTGTGACGGTCCGGATCTCCGGAGTTTGCTTATCTCACAGTCCAGGTAAGGATTGAGGAATATTCAGCTGAAGAACTATGTAGCAAGTATGTACACCAGCAATAACCTATACAAATCATTCCTGAGAGCTAAATTACTCTGCAGGCTCTTTAGTTGTGTTCTAGGTGAGAAGAATCATGGGTTTGAAAAGATATGGTGGACATCAGCTTCAAGGAGAATTGGGAGAATGTAGCTTTTACACCAAAGAGCACCTGCAGTGCACAAGTTGAAGTGGTTCAACTCTTATGGATATCATGTCGTCAAATTAGACTCTTTAGATCTAGGATGCTAGTGTTTAAACAGCTATGAAGCTGTTTCAAATCTTTAACACTGGTTAAAGAAACAATAGCAGCAGCAGCAGAAAAATGTAATTTATTTGCATGTTGTGGCATATTTATACTGTTGTGTTTTTTTATGTCGAGATCTTTAGGGAATCAATTTACTTTCCATTATCATGGTAAAATTATACAAGTGAATTATTTCCCTCTCACTGAAAAATACACTGTTCCTTCCAAAATGGGAGGTGACATTCATATAGTTTGCTAGCACTTGGGAACAATACAATTTTATTTGCGTTTGAACCTCCAAATGTATGAGTTAACCTTTCTATTGTAATGCCATGTAAGATACTTAATGAGTTTTACAACTGCAGTGACTACATAGTTTTACAAGACTATTTTTAAAATTATGGTGAAGATTCATAAGTCTCACCTGAGTTGACAACTCTCATCTGTTTCAAAACATACTACTGCTTCTTTCTCAGTAATATAGAACCATGTTTCTGTTGTTTATTATAGAGAGAGCACAAAACTGATAGCTCTGCATTAAATGTATCTGCTTTAGGTGTTTTTTTTTTTAGGATAATAGTATCATTAGAGGCTATTGGTGAAGTTCTTGCAATTTTCAATAGCTTTATCCAATATGGAATATTTCAGACTGTTCATATTTGTGGGTGCTTCCAACTTCAATATACTTTGCAATGATTTTCAAGGTTTCTAATAAGTTGTAATGGGGAAATCATAATTTCCAATTGAACTACTTTTTGAAAAATAGATGAACACTGTACTAAATCCTCTTTGCTTTGATGTGTTTAACATTCCTATTGATTCAGAGTTGCTTTATCAGTTCCCAGAAGATAATTATGATAAGGACAGCCAAGTCGAGAAGAAAGTTTCATAGTCTATAATAGCTAGAAAAAGAGGAAAAGACCATGAGGTTATGTAGATGTAAAGCACAAGCCCGCAGATTTTTAAACAGATGGGTTAGGTGTGATGGAGAGATGACCCAAATGTCCAATCTAGTAGTATAAGCATAATAATTTTGTCTTTAAGATCTATAGAACCGGCTAGGAACAAAGGAAGAACCTAACCAAAGAGAATTTCCACACCTGTTTTACTCTAGGTAGGTAAAGGAAAAGGTTCTCCTTACTCATACATACTAAGTCTAGCGGGCAGTGCTCATCTCCATTTCTAAGATGAAGAGACAGCACTGTCTAATGACAATTCCATGGTCATGTGGCGGGCATGACTAAATGCACGTTTCCATGATTTTTGTTTTTTTCCACTTTACAGAGTTAATCCTGTCAGGAAGGCAGGAAAAAAAAAACATTCTGATGTTGTTTCTAGCATAATCTTTATTGCCCTGCTTGCAGAAACTGCCCATCCAGTCACATAACCTCCCAGCTATGCCCACCAAGCCATGCCCATAGAACCAGTAGTAAAAAAAAAAATGAATTCAACCACTAAGCTGTAGACTTCAAATCCCAGAATTCTTCAGCCAGGAATTCAGGGAATTGAAGTCCACAGGTTGTAAAGGGGCCACAGTTTCCCACCCCTGTCTTAAAATAATCCCTGTTATAATTTTACAGAGTAGATTTAATAAAGTTCCTTATGCAAGTGACCAAGTGGAATTTGGGTCTGTCTCTCCCCACCCCCATGCCTCTTGTAGAGACTGTCACAACACTGTAATACTATTCATCAAAATTTTCCTTTAGTTGTTCTAAGGATTTCTATGTAAATTATGTTAAAGACCATAGTAGTTCAAAATAACTGCATTTTGTTTGATTGCTAACACTTTTTACAATCCTGTAATCCCTTAATTCAGGGTAGAGTTGGGGGTGACTGGGTGGAGCTGAGCATTTACTGGCTGGATGCCAGTGGTGAAATTCAACCTGGATGCACCAGTTCTACTGAACCGGTAGCGGCGTTGAATTTTGGCCATGCCCACCTGCCCCTGCCTTTTCCTAACCTATATCCCCTTGGGTTTTTTCTCTTTTAGTTGTCTAAATTGTTTGGAACAGCTGGTTTTCAGGTTTCTGCAGCCTTCCCAATCACCTGGACTGCCTCCAGAATGGAAAAACTTCAGTTTTAGAAGCCGTGTGGCAAAATGCGTGTGCACTGAATCGGTAGTAAAATCGGTTGAATTCCACCACTGCTGGATGCCCTTCCTGATGCCTATGTGAAGTTTGCAGCAGATATTTTCTCTTTGTGCCCTGATCTAAACATCTATTTCTGTCTTGGATTGAACTGTCAAGCTTCCAACTGAGAAGTGTGCTTTTTCACCACTAGGCTACCACACTACTTGTTTGATAGAAAGTTAATCAAGCTATTTAATCAAAAAGGTATTTCCTAACTATATCCAGTGACATTTTTTTTAATCGTTTGATAGTTTGATAGCTAACAAAAAGTGAAAAAAATGTATAGTACAGACAACTATACATAGATAAACACAGTTAGGAATCACTTTTTTTATTAAATAGTGATATACTACTGATTCATTTATATGTATTTGTCTCATCTGTGCCAAGAAAAAAGAATATTTTTATCACAGTGTGCTGATTAAGGGACAAAGCAGAAAATTGTTTCTCAGTTTTTAGGTCCCAAGGATGCAGGGGAACCCCCCACCAGCTTTAATAACAGCGTTTACCAAAGTTATAAGAGAAGCTAGTGGTCTTTATTTCTAAAACTCTGGAATGGGAGGGTTTTACTATTATTTTATTTCTCTGCAAAATGGTTGATGACAGAGAACATGGCACCATAATAAATCCCCAATATCATCAAATTGGCTTGGATAACAGAATGTCATAAAACTGATCATCAGAGATTGAGGATACCATGTCCAACACAGACAAGCAAAAGTATAGTCAAATAGTCAGGGTCGAATCCCAGCAGGAGTAATCAACCAGCTGTTTTTTAACATAAATATTAAATGATCCATGGCTATCTCAATTCAATTTTCTAGGCACGCCTGAACAAAACGCAGACCCCATTTTACATTGCTGTTAAATATGGCTGGTTCAGATGCGATTAGTGTATTGTGTGGACACAGCTATAGATCAAAGGTACAGAAGTAGAACCAATCTCAAGTTGATCAACTAGACATTGTCAACTACAGGAAAAGTCAAGATGTATTCAATATGCAAATAATGCCAGACAAATGTTCTTCCAACCCTAGAAATTTCGGCTTGCCCCCAAGCATAGCTATCCCTACTAAGATTTCCTTCTGGTTCTTGTAGAATTAAGTACAACAACTAATTTCCAAACACCCTCAATATTTCAATATGCTTTTTTTTTTTAGCAATCTAGCAGTTTCTCATCGTTGTAGTCTCTTTCTCTCTTTAGCTTGATTTATTCCAAGAAAATCCATTTCATTCACTTTTACTTCTATTTTTTTATATAACTTCATCTAACAGTCAACGTCTGGTTTTGCTTTACATTCCCCCCACCTGCTTCCCCCACAACTTAAGATCCTGGTATTTTCCTGGGAATTGCTGATATGTGTGAATAGAAACTTTCTACAACCATTTTCATTTTATCCTGACAGAAGTGTTTACAGCAAACCGAAGAAACAAAGCAAAATAAGAAACAAAAAGAGATTTACAAGCCATGTAAAAGTGAACAAGAATTTTTAAAATAATATCACATGTATATTATCAATAAGATGATCTGAATGGTTACTAAAAATCAAATAAATGATTAGCAAACTTAGCCAATATTATAATTATAATTCATCAGAATGACAATTAATAGAATTTAGTATTAAACTTTATTATCCAGCTTTATTATCGCAAAACAGAAAATCTATTTTTGAAACTTTGCATTAATTTCTGATGTAGTACATAAGTGCAGCTTCTGGAAATCTGGACAGGAGCATCAGAATTCCTTCGTCCCTCCCTCCCTCTCTCCCTCCCTCCCACTCTTCCTTCTCTTCCTCCCTCTCTCTCTCCCTTCCTTCTTGGAAATTATCAGGTTAAATATTTTTTTTACAGATTGTTTTACAGATATCCAATGCAAATGTAAAGTTACAGCATGTTGCAGCCTGTATACATGTCCCCCCCTCCGATTTCCTGCATAAATCTTTTAGAAATAATTTGTTTTTATTTACTCTTTTTTCTTTTTCACTAACAAGTATTTATAACACAAATTTGCCTGATTTCAGGATGCAGTTAAGGCATTTCCTAGATGCTAGTAAATATAGATTAAATGCAGTTCAACCGAACAGATTAGTTATTTATTTTCATGTTGCCATTTAGTTTTTAAACGTTCTATCCTGGTTTTTCCAAGACATAGATCTTTCTGTCCATTTAATGTTTGGCAACAAAGAAAAATCTCATGTACAAGTAAATATATCTTTCTAGCTAGCTTCCAACTCTCTAACTTGCTGGAGGAAAAAAAAAACCCTTTATTTTCTATTTTCATATTCAATTTGTTTCTAATTTTTAGAATTAGAGATCTGACAGCTGGACTACCTGTTATTCAGGATTAACACCAGCTACTTGCTCTGTGTGGCTGGTTAAGAGCCTCCATTTTAAAATTTTGCAGAATGGCCTTAAATATCTGTGGCATTTTGGGAAATGTAAATGGTGTTCTGAATATTAACTTCATCTACATTTTGTGCGATCACTTGGAATAAAATTACTGGACTTGGAAATATAGTGGCAAATTTAAAATGGTGGCTCAAAACTGACTACATATGCTGGCAGTGAACTCCCAATCAATATTGGAGGAAAACACTGACATATAGATTAATTTACAACCATATTTGCACCCCAAATTTCCATTGCCAAGCATACCAGTTGTTAAATGCATTTTGCCCCATTTTCCAGTCTTTCTTGACATAGTTCTTAAGTGAATCACTGCAAGGATTAAGTTAGTAACATGGCTGCAGAGTGAATATGGCTTCCCCATTGACTTTGATCACATGACCTCAGGATAGTGCAAATCTTATAAATACATGCCAGTTGCCAAGCATCTGAATTTTGATCATGAGGATGCTACAACAGCCATAAGTGTGAAAATGGCCATAAGCCACATTTTTTCCAATGCCTTTTCAACTTTGAACAGACACTAAATGGATGATTGTAAGTCAAGGACCACCTGTACCCAGGCAGATGATTTTTTTTAAATGGCTGTTTCTACTCTGGCCTTTGATATTGCTTTTGCTGAAACAAGCAACCTTTTTCTCTCTTGTCACAAAATATATTTCTTTGTCCAATGATAATGGCAATTCCTGCAGTGATATCATTAAACGCTTGAACTATAGCTCTAAATAGTCTGCTTTGCACCACTCAAGGAGCTGGAGAGAATTTCAAAAAGGATTGTTATTAACGCAGAGTAAACTGTCAAAGCAAATTCTGACTCATCAATCCAAATAAAGAGTTTTTTCATGTCAGTACAAAGCAGTGGTGGAATTCAAATTTTTTTACTACAGGTTCTGGATTTGTGGTTGGGGGGGTCATGTGACTGGGTGGGCAGTTTCTGTAAGCAGGGCAATAAAGATTAGTCTAGAAACGACACCAGAATGTTTTTTTCCTGCCTTCCTAACGGGATTAACCCTGTAAAGTGGAAAGAAACAAAAGGAGATTTCTTCTAACAATCCGTTCTCTGAACTGCTTAGAACATTTCGTACTGGTTCTAGTGAACCTGCTAGAACCTGCTGAATTTTACCTCTGGTACAAAGATGGACAGTCATTCTATTCTTACCGAACAATCCTATGCCCCAACAATTTCCCCAGTTTTATGGAGCTGGCACTTGTGTTGTGGAATTGTGTTAGGTCATTTTATATCGACAGTTAGGTCATTTTATATCGACAGTCGAGACAATCTATCTCTGGAGTAGCTGCTATGCATTTGAAAGCCCAACAAATGATGAAAGTCTCTTATTATATATACGTAAACAATATACTATTATTACTATTATCATTATTATTACCATTATCATTATTAATATTACCTTACATACGCAAATCGACACAGACAATACACTATTTATTAAGCACTTATGTCGATTAAAGAAAAAGTATAAATAAAATAGATATGAAAAAAGAAAATCCAACAAATGAACACTGCCTCTTGGTGGAGTTTCTGAGCAAGCCATTTTTCTCATGATAAAGGAGTGTTTTTATTTCTTTATTTTATTTATTTAAATTTATATACCGCCCCATCTCCCTAGGGACTCGGGGTGGTGATGATTGAGGTTTACTGGCCTATAATACTCTGACAAAATGTTTGTGATAAGTCCTGGACTGGCTAATAATTTGTAGACAGTACTGGTAGTCCTCAACCTACAACCACAACTGACCCTGAAATTGTTAAGTGAGAAATTTGTTATAAGTGAGTTTTGCCTCATTTCACAACTTTTCTTGCCGTGTTTGTTAAGTGAATCACCACACTTGTTAAGTGAATCTGGTTTCCTCCATTGACTTTGCTTGTCAGAAGGTTGCAAAACATGACTACAGGACAGTATAACCATCATAAATGTGAGTCAGTTGTCAAGCGTCTGAATGTAAATCATGTGACCATGGGGATGCTACAACGGACATGAGTGTGAAAATGATCATAAGTAACTTTTTTCAGTGCCGTTCTAACTTTGAACACTCACTAAATGAACTGTTTTTAAGTCAAGTGCAGTCTAATTTTGATGATTTGATTGATACCCAATCAGTAGGAAGATGAGCAAGTTTGGTTTTAAGGAAAAGAAGAGGCATTTGTCACATTCCTGCAGAATTGTAATGGTTTTTTGAGTGGGGTTCTTACAGAAATCTGATGATGAACATAATCTTTGGAATGTAAAATCTATTAATATTCCCATTATGCCAAGGTATAGAGTATATCCACATTATACAGCATATTCATGTAAACCAATTTACATCATAACGTATGTTACATTTAATGACCTACCTCCACTGAAACTGCATTCTGGATAACGTTACTAGCCTGAAATTTAACACTGCTAAAAATGAAATGTATATGCAATCAGATTACATCAAAATAAAATCATGAAATAGATAGGGTTTTGGAAAATATTAAAGGTTATGTATGGGATGCTTAAACATTCATAAAACCTGTTCCTTTTTGAATGGCACTCATTTATTTGTAGTGATGGTTAGATTGAATGTACCCATTCCTTTATTAATTATGTAAAGGGAGATAAATTAATCAATTCTTTTTTATTGGGACTCATACATAAAGGAAAAGATTGACTGAGTCATAAAAAATATTCAAAGGATTAATGGTACTTTAAAATACTGGGTAACACCTCTTGGATGAAGAGACTACCCCCAAAAAAAGAAAGCCTGTTGCTAAGAAACCAAAACTACAACGTGTCATGTTAATGTATTTTCTATTAAATAAAGAGGTTGATTAATGTATAAGCGCACTAGATAATGAACCATGCAACATCTGTTTCACATCGTTCTTAGAACAGCCCTATTGTTATTTTTTTTATTTTTTGAGAACTCCCTTTATTTTAATAAATTAAATATCTTCTTGTTGATGATGATGATGGTGATGAGAGGCATCACTTCATGATAGACAGCATGTAGTATTTTCCCCCCATTTCTGTAATCCTCATTTGGCTAAATGTGAACAAATTAAGAATTCTACATTCTGTGCTGGCTGTGTGTAGGCTAGTTTATATATCCCAAAAACAAACAGGAGAAAACAATGCTCAGATAGCCAATTGTATTGCTTCAAATAGAATCACATAAAAACCGTGCCTTCAATATAGTGAACTGTAGCACATAGACAGCAAGAAAACTTACGTTTCATTATTTATTTGGATACCCATCTACCCACTGAACCTGTTTTCAACATATCCAAAATTGATGAGATCAACTGATTTTCTTTTCAGTAGTAGCCATTCTGTACAAATAGTCCTGGCTTTACAACTATTCATTTAATGACCATTTGAAGTTACAGCAGCCCAAGAAAAAACTTATGATTTATGAATATTTATCACCCTTAGGAGCATTGTAGTAACTTGAGTCATTTAATCAAAATTCGGCTGCTTGGCAACTGGCCTGCATTTATGACACTTGCAATATCCTGGAGTGTTTTGTGATCATCTTTTGTAACCTTCTGAGCCCGACACACAAATTCAATGGGGAATCCAGCTTCACTTAACAACTATGTCTCTAACATAACAACTGCAGTGATTCATTGAACAACTCACTTAACATCTGTTTTGCTTAGCAACAGAAATTTGGAGTTCAGTCACGGTTGTAAATCAAGGATTATCTGTACAAGGCAGTCAACTACTAACATGGAGCATCAAAAGAATAATCCAGAAGTATTGATAGATTATTAAAGAATCATTTTTCTTGTTATTTTTTAAATAATTTAAAAAAGTATAATAAAGGATAGATGTGATTGAGGTAGGGGATTTATTGATTTATCACATTTACATGCTGCCCATCACTATGATACGGTCACTCTGGACAGTTTACAAAGTGGATTAAAGGATTAAAGTGTTGGACTAAGATTAAGGAGACTCAGGTTCAAGTTCCCCCTCTGTTTACTGGGTAATTTTGGGCCGGTGTCTCTCTTTCAGCTCATCCTACTTAACAAGAATATGGTTGTAGGAAAAAAAAAATCAGAGTATGGCATGCTATGTATGCTGCCTTGAATTTATAAGAGAACCATAGGATATAGAACTAACTCAGTAGATACATAGAAAATAAACCGAGTAATTGCAATTCCAGGACTAGTTTTGAATATTGAGAATCAGTGGAAATGTAAAAAGCTACAGCCTGAAAATACTTCCCAACCCACTAAATCAAGAAGAAATGCTGTCTAGATAGGAGATAAGGAATACACTTGTTTAATGATGTGAACTAGTTTTCATATAAAGTTAGATAATAGGTTTGATAGGTGGAAGTATCCCCTGGAAATTGTTTCTGCATGCAGACTGCTTCTCATCAGCAATTTATTATTCCTTTCTAACAATTTTGTTGGGCAATTTTCATATAAGGGTGAGTTGAAACAAATGCCTCCTTAGCATGATATGTAATTACAGGGTAGGCATTTTTCTAGGTAGCTGATGTTTTGAGATGTCACACCAAGCTGACAGGCTTAAGCACAGAAAAGAAGAGCTTGAATTAATTGCTTAGAAATTAAGCACTTGAAAACACTTTGCCTTGTCCTAAACTTTGATTGGGATTAATACACAATCTTATCCACTGCTGTTGAGTTTACCAATGATTGGTGATAACAATGATTGGTGATGACATTGAAATATGAAAAGAAACAATCAATGAAGCACTTGAGGTGTGAGTTTGGATTGTACATTTGTACTGTATGTGATTTCTTATGCATGTGTAAGGAACAAAATATTTTTTGGAATTAGTATGTTGCTAAGGAGATTTTACATTATGTAAATTGTGGCCCTTACACAATTATCAGAACAAAAAGACTGGAATCTCAAATGCGGTGTTATTGTTACAGATGTGGTCAACATTTATGGCAAATTGTTGTCTTTCTCCAGCCGCTTATGCTGATCTGGATTGCACAATGTTCTCAATCATGTTTATTTTATTTTTAAAATTTTGGTACAGTGAAATCAATGCTCATGGTTTCAAACCAAGATTTACAGTTTGGTATGTTGTGTGAATCCAATTAAGTGTCATTTATTTCACAAAGTGTGCCTATTCAAATTGCTTGAGTTTGGATGGGGCAGGACAGACTTCAGGTCAATCCTAACAAGACTGAATGGCTGAGGGCAATGGTGTGATTCAACTAGTTTTATTACAGGTTTGGTGCTCCTGCGTGGCTTCTAAACTACAAGTATTGGATTTTTCAGAGGCAGCCCGGGTGAGTAGGAAGACTGCAGAGGCATGGAAAACAGCTGTTCCATGTGATTCAGCTGAGCAAAGCAAACACAATGAAAAAAAGAAGGGGATATAAGAGAGGATAGGGCAGGGGTGAGGGGGGGCAGGCCAAATGCTCATCGCTACTATGACCAGGCTGAATACCACCACTGGCTGAGGGGATTTTGACATTTAGGTTGAGGATATCCACATCTATGGCCTTGGATAGGGCTGCACTTCCTTAGATTAACACTTGGGGTCTTCCTTGACTAACAGCTTCTGAGCAGATGGCAGTTTTGGTCAGGGAGGCCTTTGCACAGATTCTATTTGTGCACCGTTTGCACCCTTTCCTCAATGAGAAGGCCCTTCAGTCAGTTAATCATGCACTGGTCACCTCAAGATTGAATTATTGCAATGCACTCTACATGGGACTGTTCTTGAAGACTACCTGGAAACAACAGCTGGTTCAAAATGCAGCAGCATAAGCACATGTGTGCTCTCAATGTGTCCTCATATCACCACCACTATGTGAGGTGCATTGGCTGCTAGTTGGCTTGCATGTGCAATTCAAGGTGTTGGTTAATGCCCTGTGTAGTTTAGGGCCTGGATATCTGAAATACTGCTCATCAGTGGTGGAATTCAACCGGTGCATGTGGCTTCTAAAACAGACAGCCCAGGTGATTGGGAATGCTGCAGAGGCCTGAAAAACAGCTGTTCCAGGCAATTTAGGAAAGTAAAACAGAAAAACAATTTTTTTTGACTATTTTAGTCTGGTTAGTCTGTGTGATCTAATGTTTTTTTAGTTGATTTTATATTTTATACACAGGTAATGTTTGACTTACAGATAATTGTTAAGTGACTTTTGCCTCATTGTATGATCATTTTTGCCAAATTTGTTTAGTGAATCACGACTGATGTTGAGTTAGTAACTCATTTATTAAGCAAACCTGGCTTCCCCATTGACTTTGCTTGTCAGAAGGTTGTAAAAGGTGATCCCATGACCCCCAGAACAATGCAACAATTCCCACATGGCCGTGGGAATACTGCCACAGTTGTAAATGTGAAAACAGTCATAAGTCACTTTTTTCACTGCCATTGTACTTAAACAAGTAATCAAGTAATGAAGGATTACCTGTGATGACTAGGACATGACACAGTGATAACAGAGGCAGCTGGAAGTTCAAAATGCCCCTTTATTGCTCCAAAATGCCCCTTTATTACTCTAAATTTCCCCAAATGCTCTCACACACCTCAAGCAACATCTGGCTGCAAGTAGTCTAGTCCAACACTGTGAACACCACAACTGCATACCAATGAATCCAGCAGGGCAAATCAGGGTGTTCACGAAGCAAAGGATCAGGTAATCTAGAAAGCCAGAAAGAATCCAGGAAAGTTTAAAGATCAGTACTCAACACTTCAGCATCAGGAATTCAGCATTTGTTCCCAATAAATGCCCCTCCCCACAAGATCTCCTTAAGTCTCAGTCCCCAGGTGTGCCTTGTGAAGAGGGGCAGGGCTCTTTCCTGCCACATAGCTGGCTCAGTCTGTGATGTTTAGTTTAGTTTTAGTTTTACTGCATTTGTATACCGCCTCCCTCCCAAAGGACTTGAGGCGATGCACAGCCAAGTAAAAAACGAGAAGAAATACAATTAAAAACAAGTTAAAAATACAGATAGAATGGCCAATTAGTTAAAAAAACCAATATAAAACAGTTAGAGTTAAAATTGATTAAAAACTTGAAAATTTAACATTAATTTAAAACAAATTTAAAACCCCATTAAGTGCTAGGCCAGACCGGCTTGCTGAAATAGGTGGGTTTTTAATGCACGCCGGAAGGTCTGAAGGTCCGCAATGGTCCGAATTTCAGGGGCAATTCATTCCAGAGGGAGGGTGCACCCATAGAGAAGGCTCGCACCCTCGGGGCTATCAGACGACACCGTCCCGACAATGGAACCCCGAGGAGGCCTGCCCTGTGGGAGTGCACCAGTTGGCTGGAGGCTGATGGTGGCAACAGGCGGTCCCGTAAGTACCCGGATCCCAAGCCATGTTCTTGATTTTTCTCTACTCTCTGTGCTCTTGGATCAGGAGGTGGTGGTCCTTGCTCATTGCCTGAGCTGTCTCTCACGTTCACTTCTAAGCCTCTCTTGGTCATCCTGCCCCTGTTCCTTCCTGCCTACAAGCCATCCTAATCCTGAAAGGCCCTGATCTTCCCCATTTTCTTCCAAAGCCATCGAAGGCACCCCCTCAATCTCTGTTGACTCCAGTCCCCTGAAGACTCAGGCTTTGACGCGGGCATGACATTACCTGCAGTTTTGCAGGCCACCCAGGCTGGAGTCGGATTGCCAATAAATATATATATTATATTCAATGGATGTACCTTCTTTTTTGTAAGAGAAAACATGTGAGAACTAAAGATTCAACAAGTTTTACTTTACCAGTGATCTTAATGGAAATACAGAATCATGTGGAATGATTACACAGACAGGGATCTTTTAATTTTTTTTCTTTTGCATATGTAATTTGATAGTGGCTGAAAAACTATTTAATATAGACCTTCAACTGTCATGCAGTCTCCCTTGCAGTGTGGATCTGAACCGAATCTGATGAACACTCTTGATGGAACTTCTATGATGGTGTTAGTATTTTCCAGGAGTGAATAGAAAATTCAGTTGATGTCCAAATCTTTCCTATGTTACTGAAGCTAGCAGATGGAACAAATATAATCTCTTATCATGTTAGTATTAGGACAGTTTTCATTTTATGAGTTTCTGTCTCCTCAATCTGTCCTTGAAGACCTACAGGATAACAGAAATCAGGACTTAATGTTGAATAATCAAATTTTCTCCTGAGGGATTTAAAACAATTTTCAAAGGTTAGATTATATTCCTAACCCTAATCTCTTTTGTCTGCATTTGTTCCCCCCCCCCCTATTTTGGTTTGATGACATTCAGATGTGAATTCTACTTGGTCCCTATACTTATGTGATAACATTTATTCAGAATACCACTAACTACAACAATTATACTGCTGTTTGTCTTGTTTATGATCTCTCTTGTCAGTAAAAAGCTTTCAAATGTAAATGAGTCACTTAGTTCAACATTGTTTGCTGTATCTGGTAGTGGCATGTATTGATAATTATAGGGAATGAAACTCAGCCAAGATCCAACCAAGATTTAAAGGTGGCCAACCAAAATGGCTTTTTGCCTAAAAAACAGATGAAGAATAACATAAGAAGAATAACATCTTGAATGTACTGGAGTATTATGAGGTGCAATCTTGAAAAGCAGTTAGCACTGATCTTTCTAGATGCTCAAAAAGCATTTGACAACATTAGTTGGCAGTTTATGATATGGCAATTGGAAATTATGGACTTTGGGGACAATTTTATAAAGATGATCCAGGCAATATACACCAAACAGAGAGAGTGATAGTGAACCAGGAAACAACAGACAATTTTAATATAAGTAAGGGTACAAGACAAGGATTGTCTTGTACAAGACACTATCCCCACTACTATTTATATTAAACATTGGAAATACTCCTTAGAAAGATTAGACATGATACAGAAATAAAAGGATTGGAAATAAAAAAAGAACACTATAAAGTGCAAGCATTTGCAGATGATCTTGTATTCATAGAGAGAGGATCCAAACTAATAAAAATAATTGAAGAATTTTGGGAAGTGGCAAGATGGAAAATAAACCGGGAAAAGACCAAAATACTGACTAAAAACCTCACAAATAAACATGAAAGGGAACTGATGGAAAAGATGGATACCCAGATAACTAAAAACATAAATATTTTGGAATCTGGCTGACAGACAGATGCACAAGCATCAAAAAAGATAACTATAGTAAATTAATCCAACAAATTAAGATTGACCTGGAACAATGGAAAAATTTACAATTGTCATTGATTGGAAGGATATCAGTAATAAAAATGAATATTTTACTGAAATTGTTATTCTTATTCCAAGTAATCCCAATAAAATTAGGAAATGGTTTTTTTTGAACACTTAAACAAACTGACCTCAAAATTTATCTGGCAAGGTAAAAACCAAGAATAAAATGGAAACTGTTACAAGACACTAAAAACAAGGGAGGGTTTAGACTGCCACAGTGGAAGTTATACTATCAGGCACCAGCACTTACAAGGATAAAGGACTGGATAAAAAAACAAAAGAATATTGGCACTAGAAGGGCACGATTTACAATTAGGGTGGCAGGCATTTGTGTGGTCTGGAAAAAGTAAGATACATGGATATTTCCATGGGCATTACTTTAGGAATGCTCTGCTCTCAGTATGGGAAAAGATTAAACAGAAACACTAAATGAAAATTCTGGTTTGGTTATCTATAGTGGAGGCACTAGTACATCCCAAAGTATTACATTTGAGAAAAAATGTAATATATAAAAACATCTTAAATGAAAGAGGAGAAATAAAAACAAATCAGGAGTTAAAAATCAAGGATAGAGGGAGAGAAGAGAGAGAGGGAAGAAGGGAGGGAGAGAGAGAGGTGGAGGAAAGAGGAAGGGAAGGAGAGTAAAGAGAGAGGAGGGAGGAGGGAAAGAGGGAAAGAGGAAGGAGTAGGAAAGAGAGAGAGGGAGAGAGGAGAGAGAGGGAAAAAAGTAGGGAAAGAAAGGGGGTGGAGGAAGAAGGAAGGGAAGGAGAGGGGGAAGAGAGGAAGATGGAGATAGGGAAGTAGGGAATTAGAGAGGAAGGGAGAGAGGGAGAAGGAAGGGGAACAGAGAGAGGACGGAAGAGGAGGAGGAGGGAGAGAGAGAAGAGAG
>JAEANM010007994.1:0-17318 GCA_017656035.1 Myanophis thanlyinensis | reverse complement strand
ACATTTACATGGACCAGCTGTGGAGTGCAGAAATGAATGCTGGTCATAGGCAAGGTACAGGCACCACATCTGGAATGCTAACAGACTGGCCTCGGTACCCACTGTAAAGTTTCCTATAGCAGGATGCGTTCTGATTTAAAACCGCTCACCAGTGTACCTTAAAGTGCATCAAGAGTCCTCATTAACACGAGAGACTACAGTCAGGTTTAGGGCCTGGAAATTCTCTGCTGGGCATCTGTTAGGATACAAGAATGGCACTCTGTAGCCTATTGGAGAACACTCCAGGGAGAAATTCTTCCATGGATAGGATTCTGCTGCGTTCCAAATTTATCTCTGTTTTTCCTTTTCTTCCAGATTGGATGAGAATTTTAGCAGAAGTGGAAAATAAATGTTTTTCACAGCTTGGTTGAACTGTTTGGTGTGTGTGTGTGTGTGTACACATGTGCATGTACACATCTACATGTGCAAGAATGTATAAGCATGTGTGTGCGCGTGCACATCTTTCTATTCAGATAACATTTATCATGCCTGATCTGTATTTTCCACTTTAAAAAAAAAAATGGTTACTACCCAATACTTTTTGCACCACTGTATATCACAATTCAGCTTTCCCAGCACTCAGTAACATTGCATTACCCCCTAGAAATATTCTTCAATTGCATTTCTGTCTACTTCATTTCATTTATAATGTCCTCATTGGTTTTGCATTTAAATATTGCATCCAGTTTTGGTCACCACAATGTAGAAAAGATGTTAAGACCCTAGAAAGAGTGCAGAGAAGAGCAACAGAGATGATTAGGAGACTGGAGGCTAAAACATATAAAGAATGGTTGCTGGAATTGGGTATGTTTAGTTTATTGAAAAAAAAGTCTAGCGGTGACATGATAGCAGTGTTCCAATATCTCTGGGTTGCCACAAAGAAGATGGAGTCAAGCTATTCTTCAAAATACCTGAGGGCAGGATAAGAAGTAATGGGTGGAAACTAATCAAGGAGAGAAGCAACCTAGAACCAAGAAGAAATTTCCTGACAGTTAGAACAATTAATCAGTAGAACAAATTGTCTCCAGAAGATTTATTCTGAAGCTACATTTCTGTGACTGTTCCGGTTTTGCAAAAATATAGAATACATTATCTGAACCCCATTACTATTTGTACTATAAGCTTGAATAGGAGAAAAGCTCAACTCTTATTTTTGAAGCTGTGTTCAAATGGACCTCAGTAGAACAACTGACAGAAAGAGGAAGCTGCAATCCAACATTATTGAGGTAGTTGGGGTAGTAACAGAATATCTGGCTATCAACTTATGTTTTAAGGTACAATTCAGTTGCATTCAAGAATCTTAAATAGTAGAACCCAACTCAAGAGCCCCTGAAACAAGAGCCAGGCAACTATAGACATCTCAACTGATATCAATGCAACTTGGAAAAAGTTTTCTTTTTCTTCAATTTTCTTTTCAAATCTGAACAAAATAGCCCCACCTGTAATATTCAGACCATTTGAATGTATGACAAAGCAAAGGTTCTCAAAACATTTGAGGGTTAGACAAGTTCTACAGAAACAAATGCTCCTTATGGGAGCCCTCTGACAAGCCTTTCCAAGGGAGGCTAAATGAAAGGAATGCCATTCAATTACCTATAGCACAAGCTGTTTGACAGTCAGATCTAAAACCGTAGTTAACAGAAATGCACTGAATTTCTTTCCATTTTAAAAAAATAATCTTTCTTCCCTCTTTTAATGTAGATTGGGCAGCAGATGTCAATGAATAGCTTCTAAGAAACCAGCCGGGTACTTGGATGTCCATTCACTGATGGAACTAGAAGAACATAAGTATTACAAAGATTGTGAGCCACCCAGAGTTATCCTACGGTAAGATGGGTGGCCAATACATTTTACAAATAAATACATTGGTCAAACGGAAGAAGGAAGGATTTCTGTATATACTGTACTTTGGCTGTATGGCAGAAGTGTAACATTCAGCAATTGTCAACAAGCAAACCTAACAACAGCAAATGTCCCGTGAAGTGCATTATTGCATTAATGTTCATGATAAGCATGCTCAACCACCAAAGCTCAACAAATCAACAAACATAAGCTTAGAGTATTTGCATTTTAAATGCACTCCCAAGGTTCAGGATCAAAAGAACACAAGAGAATGCATGAAATGCAACGAACAAATACATGGTCCACAAACCAAACCCACCAAAGCAACATGGATTCTCTGCATTTGTCGGTGCATTCTTAATAGTAGGCTCGGATATCCTAAGAGAAATCCCATGGTAGAACTGAGCCCTGATTGCTGCTAAGAAGAATTGTTCTATTGAAAACTAGAACCTTCTTTTCCTTCTGGATTTGGCAAATTATTCAAGTAAGCACCCCATAATCTGTGGATTTAAGCTTGTTGAGGACATGAGGCAAGGAGTGATTATTAAGAGGGGATTTTTCAGATCTCTCATGTCTAAGGCCCCAAGATGGCTACCTCCCCTGCCCATTTTGATACTACTGTGCAAACACTGCAGAAATGACATCCTACATTAAATCAAGTTGCTAGTTGGCACATGTGTTCATTCTCATGTATCTGGGTCATGTTTTTCTTACGTATTATTGAGTATTGCAATGTGGGGGTCTTCTATTCTTCACAGGATTGCCCTGCAGGGACAGTTTTGATCTCATAGGTCATTGCTCCCATTCTCATGTTGTTGGAGATCACCTTTTGTCTTCAAAACTATTTGACTACTGTGGCAAATGACAAGAGTAGATAAGGGAAAGGGACTTCCCAGGCTGGTCTGCTCCTAATTAAATGAGTTTCTGGGTTAAGAGACAAAGAGAACCCCTCTTATTCCTTTCTTTTCTTCAACATAGTTCATTGATTTATTATATCAATTTACATACCACTTATCAGAGTATATGGCTGTGGATGGCTCACAATATTAAAACAATACAAGTATACAAATAAAACCAAATGTAAAACACTGCAGCCAGAAAAATCATAAAGGGTCCTCAGCAGAGCCAGGAAATGACCTAGTGTCCCAGGCTCAAGTCCAGAAGACCAGCAGGGTTGAGGCCAACTGATCTCTGGAGAAATGATGTTCTAGAACAATAGAGTCTCCAACAAGGTCCCATCAGCCAACACCTCTTGATCAATGGTACCTACAGGATGTCCCTTGTGCCAGATTTAATAGAATAGGTAGAAACAACTGGGAAGAGACTGTCCCATAGATAACCTGGCCTGAGCCATGTTAGCACCTTAAATTGCACCCAGAAACAAACAGACAGCCAATGCAACTTGCTGAGCAGTGACGTCACATGTGCCAAATAACTGGCACCATTGACCACCCATGATGCTGCATTTTGCACCCACCAAAGCTTCCAAGTGCTCCTCAAAGGCAGCCCCATGTAGACGGTGTTGCTATACTCTGCCTAGAGAGAGGTTTTTCTTATCCTCACATATTTCTATGCTTCAAACACAATAAATGTCCGTTAACATTTATTGATAGCTGGGCTAAGCCCACAGGTTGCACTCATGACAATTTTGTTGTAATACTTTCTATAATGGGACATTCTGCTATTTATTTACTTGGTAGTCTTTCGTGGAGGTAGCCCTTCATTTGTATTTATTCAGGAATAGATCTTCTCAAAAGGGCTCCTTGAACACCAATCCCTTGAAAATTGTTAAAGGGATATGAGCCAAAACTGTGGTTATCTATATTAATGTTGATTTCAAAGCCCTGAGAAGACTTCAACCAAAGGATTCTTCTTCCTAGCTGGGATGTAGGTAAAGTAAGGTCTTGTTAATAGGAAAAGAGTCACAAGCCCTGCAGAGCTTTGGGTTGTAAATTTTATATATTGTAAAAGGAAAGATGTCCTTTTGGCCAGTTTCTACATGTTGTGGATGAGCCAGAAATAAATTGGCTCAGCTGCTGAAGACAGATAACAGCATGAGAACATCCAGGCGTGAAACTGTTTCTGGAGTGGTGCAAAGACCTCAGGTGGAAGTGCCTTTAGTCCCAGATAATAAATGTACATTTGTATTCTGCACTAGCTGAACCTGCAGACAGTTTTCAGGACCTTCTTCTCATATGAAGAGACATTTAACAGTGGTCTAGTTTAGAGTTAACAAGGATGGCTCTACAGTAGTAAGGCCATAGGAAGGCAGTGACCATTAAAAAATGTTATTGATATCTACTATCACTTGCACTGTTAAAGGTACCATAGTGCCAGATTTCATACCATACACCTGTTCCTTCAGGATAGCATATGTCCACCCAACACTGTATTTATTGAGAGCTGCTTCCTGATTGACCTGGTGGTATCTGAAAGAAAAGATGAGCAGAATTTTGTCATTTGCAGCATATTGATGACTATTAAGCTCAGAAGTGATGTATAAATTGAGAACAGGGAGTAAGACACGTCATAAAAGCCAGCAGAAATCATTTTGTAACTTCCCAAAAAGAATGTTCTGATAAACCTATAGGAAATCCTAGAACTTCTGCAACACAATCTGGTTGGGGGGGGGGGGAACCCCACCAACAATAATTTTCTTTGTGAGAATGGAAGTATGGTGAAATTGGCAGCTGAGGTGTCTAGAGTTAAAAGATTGACTAGCTTGGAATCCCTGCAAGGGAGAAAACAATGGAGACCTGACATTCCATCCACCCCCAAATCCTTGATGTCTTTATCTGGTTGTTCTCAAGACAGTGCAGTTACTCTTGTGAGATTCTCGTAAATAGGCAAGTAGCAATAAACTTCTCTGATCAGCTCAATGTTGTTCTAGCTCCTTGCACCTGACAGGAAGGGCATAGTAATACTACAGCTCCACTGCTATTTTAGTTTTGCTTATGCTGTACTGCCAAAGGAGAAACCTTCCAAGTGCTTAGCAAATGGTAAAATCCATTTTAAAAAAAAACCCATACAACAGATGTCAGAATTGTGTACCTGCATTACAAGATGCCATTAAGGTTGGATTTAATTTAAACTTAAATTAAACCAAATGCAACTAACTTTTAATCATTTTCCCCTTTTTGAAAGCTGCAAAACCTTTTAAACCTCCTCTCTGTATATTCTTGTCTTCTCCACTTTTAGAAGTACAGCTCCCAGCATGTCATTCAAAGTCAAAGAGTGACCACAAAATTTTAAACACTGCACATCTATGCACAAGTTACATTGTTTCTTAGCTGGCCTGCTGTGTTCTGAAATTGATTTATTAATGGAATTCGCAACCCACCTTTCTATGGATGGGTGGTCCTCATAGCAACCAGAGATACTGTATGCTATGTAGTCCTTTTGTTTAACATATTTTTACCCCGCCACCATCCTCTTCCTTTCTGGCCCACCGACAAATATCAAACTCCTGACAGCTGTGTACATTCAGAAAACAAGATTCTGACAAAAGCTTCACTAATTAAATTTATTCAAAGTTAAGGTGGAATTAGGTGGGAGAAATCTCAAAAGTTGACTGTTTTAATTTTTAGAAGCCAGCTTATCCTTAGAAGAACAGGAGGGCTAACTATTCAGTTACAGACAATGGAAGACTGTGCAGGTGTTATCAAGTACAATTTTTCCCTAAACTACTTTCTTTCCTCCCCCACGCACTGAGAAGAGCACAACCACAAAAGCATGTAGTGTATTCGTTGTTATTACTGCATCTGAATAATTCCTATGTTCTTCCATCCATCCTTCCCCTATAGGGCAAAACACCTATAGAATTACAAACCATGACATTTAAAAAAAAACATTTTTATATAATGTTCATATCTTTGTGGTCTTCTAGTTGGACCTGGACAACTAGACTAATAAAAGAAAGTAGTTTACAGGGAACAGAGCTTAAACTGCACAAATTGTAGCCATGACAACCACTAACATAGAAGTTTTTTAAGGGGGCTGGCCCCATGAACAATCATGCCAGCAATGTCTCCTAGGCTTGCTGGCTGTTGATCACCACTGGATCATACAGTAGTTGGCATGTTTTGAATATCAGCTTCTATGAAATCACAGTAGCAATGTGTTATGGGGCTCCTGAATGTATTTATGAAGTTTGTGAATGCAGTTGGCTGATCATTGTGTGGTACAGATTGTTATACTGTATGTGCCTTTGTGTGATTGATTGATTGATTGATTTGTCAAACATGTACAAGATAGCAGATATAGGTGTAAACATAAGTATAAACAAAGGCCATAAGTACTGATAAATGGGGACAAGTAAGACAGGGGTGGTAGGCATACTGGTACATGCTCCCTCATAGGAATGGGGTGAGGTCCACGGTGGACAGTTTGAGGTTGAAGCTCTGAGAGTTTGAGGATGTAACAATGGAGTGAGGTAGAGCATTCCAGGCATTGACCACTTTGTTGCTGAAGTCGTATTTTCTGCAATCGAATTTGGAGAGGTTTACCATGAGTTTGTATCGTTTGTTTGCCCATGTATCATTGTGGTTGAAGCTGAAGTAGTCATTGACAGGTAAGACGTTGTAGCAGACAATTTTGTGTACTATGCTTAGATCCAGTAGAGCTTTTTCTTATGTTCCTACATATAATGTCTTAGGTAATATTCAAAGGAGAGAGCTCTCATATTATTTGAAAGTCATCATATACTGAACAAGCAAGAGATAAAAGATCGAGGAATGTCTACAGCTGTTAAGTAGTGGCCCTTAGCGTTACCATTCCTGCCATGGTTATGTTATGACTCATATTTTAAATCAGATTTTTGTCTACTGCCTAAGATTGAATACTTTTGAGGCTCTCGTGAGTTATTTCCACATGCAACTCAACCCGCTTTTGTGCAAAGACAACTTAGATGTCAGTGCTGAAGTCTCCAAAAGACAAGCAGCATAGTCTCATAAATTCCTGAGGGTGCTGGGATTTATCTTGGAAATATAAATAAACAACAAATATGTTATGCTAAAAACACTCATGGGGGAAAATGAGGGAGGCTAGCTGTCATGCTATTAAATTCTTTCTAATATCTATCAAGCTACCTTCTGACTGAGCTGGGACAGTTGGTAAAGTAGTACAACTGTCAAGGATCAGCAATATGAGAAATAGGAGTGGGCAGGAAGAGCATGGGAGATGGAGACATTCGCATCAAAGTTTGCCCTATAAAGACCAAGCATTAAAATGCTATTTGGTAGCTTAGTAATAGGGAAGAATGGAAAAGCTGTCTTCTCCATCTTTCAAAAGTCCAGCTCTTTTAAGGATCTCCTTAAGAGAGCTCAGTAGGATGTGTCAATATTGCTCCCCATGGTAATCATATGGTTTGCCTATGCAGACACCGAATTGTTTTGTGGCTGTGAAATATTGTGTGTTACCCTGCAAGCAGTGGAGCCAGTGAATCTGGACGCCGTTGCCGAGAGTGACGGTTCCATTGTGCCCATGAATAGCGCAAAGGCAGAATCAAAACCTCAAGTGGACCCGACAGAAAGTCCTGACCTTTAAGAAAAAGGCTGATTGGTTATGGTATATAAGCCCTCTTCATCTTTCAACATCATCCATTACACCTTTTCTTAGTAAACACTAGTAATTTATGAGAGTGCATAGATATGTTTCCCATAGATTCTGTACACATTCATCAGGGAAACAAATCCACTCCTCATATAATATCCTAACGTACAATGATGTTAAACATTTTGCACTTGCATTCTTTCTTGCCTTAAGTTTAAGCATTTTAAGACTGGTATAGTTTCACAACAGCTTTCTAAAATAAATCAGCAAACTCTACAGAAGATGACCAAGATAAATAATTAGTTCTGTGGAACATTTCTGCAAGAAAGAAATATCCAAAATTGCCACTCCAAGCACAGTAAAAAAAAACAAAGCAAAACCAAACAAAGTCAGCAAAAAATGCAAGTTGTTTTTATATTATAAAGATAATTATTGTTCAAAAGAGGGAGAGTTTCACATAGACAAAATCTATTTATAAATTATCTTGATATTCCCTAACTGTAGACATTAGATAATATGATTTGGGAGGTCTGCACTAATTCATCACTGTAAAAGTTGATGATATGGAGATCAAGAGAAAGAAACTGTGGATCACTTAATTTACAATTTCACTTCTTCTCTTGTCTTGCCATACTTGTATGCTAGTATATGAGGAAATCTTGCAATAATTGAGCAGATCAGTTGTTCCTAACCTGCAAGTGAGGTAATATAAATTTCAGATACTTTGTCTATGTTACACAAATAATCCCAATAGACATTGGGTATAGGCTGCATCTATACAAGGAAAGACTATAACATTGATAATGGGTTTAGTGTGTCATGATATTCTTTTTAAAAAAAATTAGAAGAGATGAGATTTGCAATTATGGTGGGGCTACTTCTCTACTCTGCAAACAATTCTCCAGAAAGACATCCCGTGTCCGCTAAGAGCTACAAAAGAGCTTACGAAAGAATGATTTCCTGAAAGATTGAATTGTCAAATGATCCGTGAAAAAATGGAAACTAACAAAACCCTGTCAACACTCTGTGGAGTTTCTAAGAACAGGAGCAATGACTTGTGACTTCATAATGTAAGAAATGACTTCATAATGTAAGAAAGACTATAGGTATATAGGACCCATCCAAAACTACCATAATTATAAAAGCCAGCCTAATATAGTAGTTAAAGTGGTGTACTAGGACAGTGAGAACAAGGTTGAGATCCAGCTTTAGTTCTGGAAACTTTCTAATTATTTTGTACCAGTCATTCCCTCTTTGCTCAATTTACATAACAGGATTGTTGCTGGGATAAAATGGAGAGACATTGTTGAATAAGTAAGATATCTTGAGCTCATGTTAAATGTATGTTTTATCGACCAAGAAATAAAGGAAGAAAAAAACTGAAGCACTATCCTCCATCCCATAATTGGTTGCCCTGTTAAAAAAAAGCAACAGGTTGCCCTGTTAAAAAAACCCACTTATATCTTGAGCTCCTAAAATAAAGGTAGGATACAATTCTAATGAATATATTTTCCTTTGTAATTAGTCTTCAGTATGTAGCAAGATAATGCCATTAAACAAATAATGATGTTTGATTTGAGGAGTATATATGAATACAGCTTAAACAAAACAATTGATTTGATCACAATGACAATATTCAGTCATGGGATATAGTTTGGGTTTGTATCAAATTCAAATTATGCTAAATTTCCAAAGTATTGTTTATGTCTTATATAGACTTTGATGTATAAATAAAAAAATGATCTCTTCAGTATTTTTTAAATTTCATTTTAAAGTATGGCTTTGTTATCCCTTATGTACAAGAGAATCTTCTGCATAAGTTAATTACCTTGATTTCTGGAATGTTTGACTATGAAAGCTTAAGAAAATTCACTATCTGGTGAATTTGTACAGTAGCATTTTCCCACCTAAACCTAAATTTACATTATCCTGGATGTTGCATTTATCAAGTCCCACCAGTTAATCCTTGATTACGGCAACAGCAAATTTGCATCCTTGCTGTATGATAGGCATATTTTAAAAACCCAACTCAATTAGCATTCTGAAGAATAGTTCCAAGTTTCTGTTCCATTAAAGTCAGTGAAATTGATGCCCTGCATGTCTTTATTTCAGAAATAAAGCTGAACAATTAAAGCCCATGTCTCTTTGCTCAGCTTTTGATTCCTCACAAAGCTTTCCCACTTGCTGCCTTTGGATGTAATGTTAACAAAGTCAGTTGCCATCAAGGGCCGTAATAACAGGCATGGCAAAATTCCTTGTTTTTGCTCAATCAGTCTGTGCTCAAACTATCCAATTGATTTATTTATCCAGGGTGACCCTTATTCATCACTTAATTATCCTTGTATAATGTTCCAAGAGTCTGCTGACATCAGGAGAAAGACAATTGCTGATGTTCTGGGAAGCAACTGTTGACCTGATGGCCAAAATAATGGTTACAGGTCGAAGGTTGGTCTCATTTTGGAATGCATGCTCTATTCTGATAAGCTGTGATTGGAGATATCTTTTGAGGTGCTACTCAACATAGTTAACCAGTCAATCAGGTCCTAAATATATTACTTCAGGTACCCTAAATGAAGAGTTACCACAGGAAGAAAAGGGTCATCTAACCAGTTTGAACTAATATAACTTTTTATTGTACTTTTTTTTAGTAAACCCATGGATTTATATTTACTGTTGCCCCTTTTAAGTACTAGGTATAATGTGATCTCGCATATTAGAGAAGGTTAAGGAAATTTATAAAAGATACTAACAGATATGATTATCCCCTTACTAATCTGCTTAGGCTCCCCTGAGGTAAAATCCACTGGTTCAGAATATGGTCTTTTGTTTAAAAATGTAATTAGTAACTAAGGTCTCTTTTCCTAAAATTTCAGAATGTGAGTGCTTGAATGTCAGCTCAAGCCATGGGAACAAACTGAGTATCCCACTTATATACCAGCAACCCTACTACCTGGTGTCATCTGTATTTGGGCTTCAAGATTTCACCTTATGCCCTTTGTTTCTTAATGTGGCTCAGTCTTAACATTGGACTCTGTAGACAAGCAAGGTCTTGTCTCAAACTTTGATTTGTCCTAGAGCAATTGCTAAATGATCTGAATGTGGGGGCATCTCTTTGAGTCTTTGCTGTGATCAAGTCATTTCATGGTTTATATGAGATCTCTGGGATTCCACTAAGCACTTGAGAGAATTCTAGCAAAGTGGTAGGAAGTTCCACTGAGAGCCCTGTGAATAGCTGGCTGGCAACAGGAGACAATCCAAATTTTTATATAATTGCTTCCAAGAGATGTTTCACTGTATGTAAGACTTGGGTGGCTCTCTTTAGATATCAGACTAGCCTCAACTTTGGTGACCTTCTAGAAAATAGCAAAGATTGAACTGTTTCAGAGGGCCTCCTTTAAGAGCAGAATAAATTCTTGCATATAACTGTCAAGATGCTGCTATTAATATTAGTGAAGGATTGTGAAGTCCTTGGATTCTCTAAGCCAGGTTGTTTTCTTGCAGATGTTTCATTAGCCAACTAGGTAAAGTCTGCAAGAAAACAACGAAGCTCAGAGAGCACCAACAATTCAACCCTGAGATACAAATATTCTCCTCTACTGGTAGCAAGGATTATTTACAGAGTAATAATATTGTTAGATGATAATTGTAACAACAATGCTAGTATGGATATGAATTGCCAGTATTGACTTTTTAAATGTATATTATTTATTGTAGATATTTTATTTATGCCAACCATATCACAGATTTGTACTGTTTTAATTGTGCTGTGGGTGGTTACATTTTATGTTATATTGTGAATGTTTTAATTGTGATTCAGTAAGTTACCGTGAGTCAAATTTGCATTCAAATCCAATAAAAGAATAAATCAAACAACAAATAAATAAAAAGAAATTATATGCTAAAGTTGACAGACTCTGCAAAAATGCAGCAGCACAAATACAATTCATTCTTCTCCTTCAACCTAAATTAGCTTTATATTTTTAGGACTGTGGTTTCAGTGATAAAAATAAAATCCAAATATGTCATCTGAAAATCTCTATCAATCTTCATAGGACAGAACTGATATATCATATCAGCAAAATGTTTTGGCAAAGATGTGGGCACCTTTGATAGAATGTTTTTTCCACTTCCTTCTTCTTCTCCGCTGTGCCCCTAAATTGCTGCAGAGCAAATTTAGAAAGGAAAGCTGCAAAATGGAAAAGAAAGACAATGTATAATGAAACTCCAACAGCTCTTAAGTCATCTGATAGACCTAAGGAAGGTTCCTTCTTAGGCAGCCTTGCTGGTCCCTATAAATGCAGTAATACAGCAAATGGCAGTATTAACTAGACTGATCTTGAAAAGTTAGTCCTAACAAAACCAATAGACAAATCAATAGTGGCAGATTGATGCCAGAAAGCATTTATTAAAAACAGTCTACAAAAACAGAACAACAAATCATCACTGGCTAAAACCTACAACTCACAGCTCAAGCCATTCAAAGACATTATTAATAAGCCACAACCCATACTTGACAAGGACAATGTATTTTAGAGGCATCACAAGGCTGGCCCATACTTGCATACAGACATCCTGAAGTAGAGTTTCACAATAAGAAAAACAAGGAAAAAAATCATGTCCACTTTGTCCCCACATTTATACTGAAGGGGCCATCACATGCCATAACAACTTTATAGACAATATTAGAGGCTTCTTCAGATGGCCTTCTGTAAAGTGAAATATGTTGTCATCTGTTAGAAGTCCCCCTCTGGATTCTACATAGAATGAGTAGGTCACATTAACTGATTAATGAACAAGTTTGACCTCAGGACTCAAAATGAGAACAAAGTAACTTGAGAGCATTGAAACATTTGAGGACACTCCATTACAGTCCTCAGAATAGCTGTCTTGGAAAAAAGGAACTTCACCAGCACAAGATATTATTGAATTCATATACAATAAAGGGCTTCATACTATCTTTGAAAGTTTGAACAAGCATAATGGTTTTTTTAAACACATTAGTAGTTAATTGATTAATCCTTTGTAAAGCAAAGTTATAAACAAAAAAATTTATTGTTATGAATCTCTTTCAGATTTGTTCTTTATTTTTCCCAAGAAAATGTGATTACCATATTGTAAATGACACTGCTTCATCTTTCACCACAAACTAACTTTCAGCAAATTACTAGGATACGTGCAATACGTAACACACTTTAAAGGTATTCAATGCATGGCAAAAAATTTCTCGGTAAAATTCCTTCCCTATTTTATTTTGCACCAACAAACTGTTTGGTTGGACTCTGATGGTCAGAGCGAATGTGTCCAAATGTCCATTGTTCTTATGTTCTCAATAATAAAAATGTGTGAATTATTGGGCTAACACTGTATTGAAAAAACAAAGCACCTCAAAAAGCCAAGAATTTCCTTAAATAGCCATGGTTTATTTAATTTGTCTGATGTTGTTGATCTGATCTGATCTGATTTTAGAAAATGCATCAAATCTTTTTAAAGGCAAGCTGAACAAAGTTTTGAATGAATAATAAAAAAAATTCCCAAGCACCCTTGTCGAAGGGATGGAAAATTTATGACTGCAAAGGGCAATGTTCTATCAAAGAGTTTGGCCAAGGCCAATCCACCTACTGGGTGATTCGAGGACCCAGCAAGATGAAAGCAAAGTTAGTCCACTTCTTCCCATCACAACAAAAAGGTTGATGAAGAATATACTTGATGTCCTGCTGTCCCCAGTTACCTGGGAGTCCGGAGCCTGCCGTTTGAATAATGTTTCCCTGTACAATAGAAATGACAGCAGAAGTGTGGAGAGACTGATGGGACTTCCTACAGGCTCAGCTTTTATGGTTCAAACTCATTCTTTACCATCAGAATAGAACAGATAATAAATGTGTAAATAAATAGTTAGAAATCTTTGGATACAGCAGAGTAACTAGTCACTTTCTTGTTTTTTTGAAAACTACTCTTGGAAACTATAGCAACTTCCCCCAAAGCTTTATCTTTTAATTTTTGAGTTTGGTTATCACAAATTGTATAATATATTCTTTGTGGTAGATTATGAATAATGCAATATTAAACTTCTTAATGAATGATTAAGCAGGTCTTAACATTTAAATGGCAGGCTTTGATCTGTGAATGAAGATTGTTAAGGCACTCGCCAATTTCATATATGTGTAGAAAGCCTGACCAATGGGATCTGTGTGCATATAGGAATGCAGATATGTACCAGAGATGCCACAGAGTGACAACATTGGCAGCAGCTTCCTTCCTGCATTGTATAGCAGAAATACCCATGAATGAAATGAAACCAACTTCTGCATCTCAAATGAAGGAACATCTACATTTGAATTCCCCAGAGCTTGGTATTATAAAAAAGACAATTAAATGCATTTTCTAATTTAAAACATACAGCAGCTTGATCATATGGTCCAACAAAGATTAGTGTTGAATGTTCAGAAGTCTACACTTGACAATTCTGGATTTAGTCATACCAATGCAGTAGCAAAATTTCAAGGAATTTCAAGTGCAAATTATTAATTACATAAAGTGACATATTCTGAGCTTCAGTACTCTCCAAACTCACATACTGTACATGAAGGAAATAATACCTGAAGAGCTGTAACAATGGTTTACAGCTTTCTCTTCATACTGCTAATTTGAGCATGATAAATGTTATTTAGCTACTTTCACAACCTGTTTCCAAGAAGTGGCAGTTATAAATGTACACATGCTTTGACCGTTGTGTTCCCATGCAATTAAACAATAGCAATAATGCAGATTTTTTTAATGCCACCCATCTCCCCTATAAGAGGACTCTGGGCTGCTCACAAGTAAAAAATAGTTAAAATATTAAAACAATGCAGAATTCAAATATTAAGAACTACACTAAAACTGAACTGCTAAGAGCTGGACGGGATGGGGTGAGATCTTCTTCTATATACCTAACTGACCTTGGTTGATCCTGAAAAAGCTAAAAATGGTCAGGTTGTACCATTGTCCCAGTATTTGGCTGGGAGTCCACAGGAAATCCCAGAAATTTAAAAAACCATCCTGGAAGACTATGGAAAATCACGTCCATGTTACTACAACAAAAGCAACATGGATTATTTTTCTCAGGTAACTAAGAGTTGAGCTCAACTTGAAGAAGACAGTATATTTGGGACTGCCATATATTTCAAATCTGTCCACCTTCTTCTGTATAGTATGGGTTCCTTCATCAAGGTGCCTTTGAAGGAAATGCTTGTCTTTCTTTAGGTGTTAGGCTTGTATCCAATTCAATACAAAGCTCAGACTTAGAATGGGAATGATTTGGCATGATTTTCAATTAACAGCTTTTCCTAATTTTCTAGTTCTTTTCCTCTCCCATCACACTCCTTGTCCCTTCTTTATTGCTTGCATTCCAACCTTTCAGTTTGTTGAAAACAATTTTTAGTCCTCATTTTCATATATTTATATCATCCAAAAACCATGTATTATTTATTATTAGCTTCCCCCCCAACTGAAATAATTGTAAAATAATATACCTGGAAATATGCAATATATTCTTATATACTGTCTTTTCCCCCAGCCAATCTACTGTTGACCCCATTGTTAGATGGGTGGATATTAATATATTAGGCAGTGTCACTGAATACGTTAGGAAAAGGCAGGGATGATGGCCTAAATTAGGAGTATCAAACTTGATTTCATTGAGGGCCACATCAGGATTGTGGACCTTGGGGGGGCAGGGGGGGCGTGGCCTGCTCATCACTCATGTCAAGGGCACCTGTGGTGGCCCAAATCCTCTGCCAGCGGAAATGGGCTCCCGAGCTCTGTTTTCGGCTGTGATAGCCTCTGCCAGCAAAAACAGAGCTTGGGAGACTGCCTGTGGCCCTCTTAAACTCCATTTTCAGCTGCAATAGCCTCCTGCAACTCTCTGCTAGCAAAACCAGAGCTCCATTTTTGCTGGCAAAGGCTCCACAGGCCGGTCCTTTGCTTATTCCAGGGCGGCCCTGTAGGCCAGATCTAAGCACCCTGCAGGCCGGATCCAGTCTCCAGGCCTTGAATTTGACACCCTTGGCCTAAATCAACCTGCAGAGCAAATGAATACTGGGAATGCAGTAGAAGTGGTCCCATATTCCATCTCTTATTTATTTATAAACAAATCCATAAAGCATTGTCATTTCAGTCCTGGTGCCAGCAAGGGTTGTCAGAAATAACCATTAAGGGTTTCCAAAAATTTGTCTGATTGCCAATCTTCCAGATATTCCTTAACTTTTTGAGATGTTCATTGTGTCTTCTGACTTGTAGTTGGGGCTTATGGAAGTGCTGTTCTGTCTGTCTGTCCTATATAATGGCTGTTAACAAACCTTATACTATATGTTATAAATAGCTCCAGTTTTGTCTTCTGGTCTTTTGACTTACATACAGTAAGATATTTTTGAGGAGTTTAGTTTGTTTAGACTTAGAATAACTTTATTGTCACTTTGAATGTATACTAATTGGCATACATAATTTATTTTCATTTGTGTGCCATATTAATGTCATATGGTTATTGTTGTATACTGCGCATGCACGGCCAGAGTCCTCACACTGGTCCGCCATCTTGAATGGACGACCCAACAGCCGATTGGCTGTCAGGACGTCGATACCCATTGGCTGGCCCACCAGCCAATGGGAAGCGCAGGATTTTGAAGCCGCGGCAAATATAAAAAGCTGCGGCTTCCCTTAAGCTTAGCTTCTTCCTTGACTGACAGATCCGCATCATGAGTTTTGCTCGCGGTTTGAATAAAATGGGACCCCTCGCGGTCATCCAAATGGACCCAGTTTCTTGAGTTTTCTTTCACCGATTTGGACCGGGTTTTCGGCCATAACAGTTATAATAGTCTGTTAGGTATTTATATGTTGCATATATAGTCTGTTTCCTTTTTTATATTCTGGGTTGCTGAAATGCTTTTCTATTTGTCTAAATAATGTTCTTACACAGCTTCTCTTGTGGGGCTTTGGATTGTTATTTTCATAATGGAGTACATGGTTATGTGAGTTGTTTTTCAATGGACTTGCATAAATCAGCCTCAACAATCACGTAAAAATAAATATTTACACACTATTGAAAAGAGTGTTTAATAAAAAAAACTAAGAAAATATCCTCTCCAATAGCCCACGTCCAGAGAAGTAAGGATTAATACCAGGTAGACCATTAAACAGCAAACAATAATCAAAGAATTACCAAGAAGAAAACCATCCTACCACCAATAATGGCAAGGCAAGCTACTGTGTATAACAGAGAGCAAACCCCACACTCACTTGAACTTTTGATGTTACCTAATTGGATAATGTAACATTTGCAACCAAACAACCAAGCTCAGAGCACCACGGGCTCCATATAAAACAACTTATCTAGCCATGTTGAGTCTGTGAAGCTTTTGCTGTTAGCTAGTTATTGGAGAAAGGGCTTTGTGAAGAACAGAGAATTATCAATCCATATTCACTCATCACATATTCATAGTTCTACCACAGGGCAGTTCTTAAATAACTCATTCCCACTGCACTTGGTGTAACATGTATTTCTCTTTGACTGTGGTGCTTTCACTTCCATGTAATAAAGTAGGCAGAAGCATGCCACCAAGCACAGCTCTTTTCACTTTTTTTTTTACCAACATTGATTTCTTGCAACAGGTCACAGTATACTTTCCATCAGTATTGGTACAGGCTAAAATTTCCTCACCTTAAATGAACATTCTGCCAAAGTATAAAGATTCACCTCCTTTCTTTAGTTTTTCATTATTATATATGATAAATCTTCAGATTAATTTCCTCCTCAATTGCGACAACTATGGTTTTAATATACAGTGGTACCTCTACTTACAAAGAGCTCTACTTACAAAATTTTCGACTTACAAATTTTTTTTCGAGAAAAA
>JAEANM010007993.1:0-17318 GCA_017656035.1 Myanophis thanlyinensis | reverse complement strand
AAAGTAACAATCCTTAAAGTAACAATCCTGGTTTATATATTGTCTACTCAACAATTGTTAGTTTTACATTCCTAACAATAGCAGTGAGGGAGATATAGTAAGTCCTAACGATGGTTGAGAGAGAGACACTTCCTAGGACCAACATCTCAAGAACTCATGATCAAAACCTAGGAGAAACAGAAAGTGATTCAAACCTGGGACACAGTGTCTATTTTCCAGAACTTTCCTGAGACTAGAGCCAAAACTCAGATTATGTACCAAATGCCCAGTTCAGTCCAGCCTCTTGATCTGGCAAAGTCATAGAGGATGGGATAGCTAACACTTGTCACTGGAGGAGCCTTGATGGCGCAGTGGTTAGAGTGTAGTACTTCAGTAGCTCTGCTGTCTGCCGGTTCAAATCCCACCAGCCTCAAGGTTGACTCAGCCTTCCATCCTTCTGAAGTGGGTAAAATGAGGAACTAGATTGTTGGGGGCAATAGGCTGACTCTGTAAACTGCTTAGAGAGAGTGGTATATAAATCTAAGTGCTATTACTATTGCTATTCTATCTATGTCATTGTCCTCAATGCTGAATGGCTGGGAAGGAGTAGAGGTAGGCCTCGACTTATGACTACAATTGAGCCCAACATTTCTGTTGTTAAGTGAGACATTTGTTAAGTGAGTTTGGCCCCATTTTACAATCTTTCTTGCCACAGTTGTTGAGTGAATCGCTGTGGTTAGGTAAGTAAAAAACACGGTTATGCAGTGAATCTGGCTTCCCCATTGGCTTTGCTTGTCAGAAGGTTGCAAAAGGGGATCACATGAGTTTGGGACACAGCAACAGTATGAACCAGATGCCAAGTATCTGAATTTTGATCACCCTGTCACGAGGAGGTTCCAAAGGTTGTAACTGTGTAAATTGATTATAAGTCACTTTTATCAGTGCCGCTGTAACTTTGAATGGTCACTAAATGAACTGTTCTAAGTCAACAGTCTCCCGCCTCCCTGCTACCAGATCACATGATCCTGGGAGATACTAAAACCGTCATAAATGTGAATCAGTTGTCAAGCATCTGTATGTAAATCACATGACCACGGGGATGCTGCAACTGTCATGAGCGTGAATAGCAATAGCAACAGGACTTAAGACTTATATGCCGCTTCGCAGTGCTTTGACAGCCCTCTCTAAGCAGTTTACAGAGTCAGCCTATTGCTTCCAACAATTTGGGTCCTCATTTTACCAACCTCCGAAGGATGGAAGGCTGAGTCAACCCTTGAACCAGCGAGAATCGAACTGCCAAATTGCAGGCAGCTGGCAGGCAGCAAAAGTAGCCTGCAGTTCTGCACTCTAACCACTGCGCCACCATAGAAAAATGATCATAAGTCACTTTTTTTTCAATGCCATTGTAACTTTGAATGGTCACTAAGTGAACTGTTCTAAGTGAACTGTTGTAAGAATGGAGAGGGGCAGCTCGCCCAAAGAAATTTTGCAAAACCTTGACGAATGCTCTTCCTCTTTCCTTGCTTTCCTTGATGTGATGGAACAACAAATCAGTCTGTATTTGCAGAGCCACCAAGTCCACCCCGGGGAAGGAAGCCTCAAGGAGGAGCCATCTCAGTCCTACAGCCCTCAGTATGAACAAGGCCATCCCGATTAAGCAGGTGGATTGGAGTAACAAGAGACCGCGCTGTTCACAACTACAGAGAGCACATGCTGGGACACTCATTAAAAGAGAGACAACAGCAGTGAAAAGTGATGACTGAATCTGCAGGGAAGAAGTTTGCCAGCTTAAGGCCCAAGCAGTGAAGAAAATGGAAGGGGCCAAGGCCAGCTCTGGTGCAAAACCTGGTTAAATCAGCCCATATTGGCAATACTGGCCACTTCTGAACTAGGAAATAAAAGGAGTGAACATCTAACTCCACCATTTTGTTTACCATCAAGTGTGGTTTGTCTCAAAGATCAGAACAACTCGCTTATCCGCATACTACAAATATCCCTAGCCACCAGAGGTGAAATTCAGCAGGTTCTAGCAAATTCGCTAGAACTGGTAGTAAAATTTCTAAGCGGTTCGGAGAACTGGTTGTTAGAAGAAATCTCCTTTTGTTTTTTCCCACTTTATAGGGTTAATCCTGTCAGGAAGGCAGGGAAGAAACATTATGGTGTTGTTTCTAGCCTAATCTTTATTGCCCTGCTTACAGAAACTGCCCAGCCAGTCACATGACACCCCCCCCCAGCCACACCCACAGAACTGGTAGTAAAAAAAAATTGAATTCCACCACTGCTAGCCACCAATTCTATATATCCGCTTGGCACATAACGTTTTTAGAAGAGTAACTTCCTCCCCCGTCCACCCCGCTACTTTTAAAAACGATTCCTTAAAAGCAAATGATGGAGGTGTTCACAGTAGGCGTTCTCAATATGTTTTATTGAGGTACGGCTAGATTCGGTCAGTTCCTGTCAGTATTAAATTTTCTGAGCATTCAAACCTGGAAGTCCTCTCCCTTCGGTCCTTTTAGAACTTTTAAAAATAAGTTGTGTGAAAATTATCATTTAAATGGCGTGCATCTCCTCCTGGATTTCACTCGGCCAGGCATCTTGATCGGAGAGTCTCATAAAAATTTGCAGGCACACAAAATTTGTAGGCATTCCTGCGCACATATTAATGAGGGAGACACTAATGAGATTGAGTTCACTTCCAGAGTGCACCCAACAACTTGACAAACTACTTAATGTCTTCCTTCCCTTTTCTTCCCCTGATAGAAATTAGAAAAAGAACCCTATATTCTTAATCTATGGGCCTTGAGTCCTGAATCTACTGCTTACTGTACTCCCCCCCTTCTACACTACCTGTAATGATGCGCACAAGTAACACATCCCATATCCTTTGCAAATCAAGCAATTGGATTCAGCTGTGTTAAGAGCCCAGTTTGCCCTTGTGTGTATGTGTGTGCATGTATCTATTTCATTGTTACTCCCAATTCTGGAGTTGAAGGAGAAGGATAGGGCATTATTTCTGTCGCTTCCATCCAAATAAGTTTATTCAACCATCAACACATTTTCTCCTATTTGATGCAAGATAAAATTAAAATCCCATTGCTCTGCCAGAGAGCAGAGAAAAGCAATAAATGAATCATTCAGGCATGGGACAAAAGGCATAATATTCCATAATGATTTGCTACTGTCTCCTTGTAATTAGCAAACCGTTTGGAAGAGATACAGTGGATGTTGCTCCCACTTTAACCGAGGCAATCCAACCTTGGGTGAAAGGGCTCCGAATCAACCTATGACCCATGGGAGATTTTATTTTAACTTACATTGCAGTCTAATGCGCTTAAAATGCCAAACTAAAATATCCTGGTCTGAAGCTGCCAACAGAGGAAGAGATCCTCATTCTGAACATAGCTTTTTTTGCCATTCCCAGAAAAAGAGAAGGCCTACCCTGGAGTTTCAAATTTGTATTTAATTTGCCCTTCTTGCTTTCACACTTTGACTAGAAACAAAAACCACAACAGTTTTAAATGCAGAAACTTTCTGTCCCCCCTCCTCCGAGTTTCCCCCCCTTTCCATTGGTGTCCACAGCAAACTCTTACAATGGCAAAAGTGCAACACACATCGATGATGTCACTATTCTGTGGTGGTGCAATGGTTAGAATGGTGTATTGCAGGCTAATTCTGCCGACTGCCAGCAGTTCGATCCTGACGGAATTCACGGTTGACTCAGCCTTCCATCCTTCTGAGGTTGGTAAAATGAGGACCCAGATGGCTGGGGACAATATGCTGACTCTGTAAACTGCTTAGAGAGGGCTGTAAAAGCACTGTGAAGCAGCATATAAGTCTAAGTGCTATTGCTATTGCTATTCAAATGCCTATGTAGTTTGACCTTGACATCTGAAGTATGTGGAGTTAGATCTGTGGTCACTTCCTCCTCCCCCATTCATGCTCAGTTCTCAAATTCCATGAGCACTAAATTTTTAGCCTGTTTTAATTTTTAGCATTATGAGCGTTGCAGGTAGTCCTCGGCTTACAGCTATTTGTTTAGTGACCATTCCAAGTTACAATGGCAGTGGAAAAAAAGAGTTACGACCATTTTTCACATTTTCAACCACGGCAGCACTCTCCTGGTTACAGGATCAAAATGCAGATGCTTGGCAACTGGTTTGTATTTATGACGGTTGCATGTGCACATGACAGGATCGTGTGATTCCCTTTTGCAAACTTCTAACAAGCAAAGTCAATGGGGAAGCCAGATCACTTAATAACCGTGTTACTAATTTAAAAACTGCAGCGATTCACTCAAAAACTCTGGCAAGGAAATGTTGTTAAAAAAAACTTTTTTTTAAATTAATTTTAAGTAACTTTTAACTGTAAACTTTTAAATTGCAGCTAATTTAATTGTTTTATATCGGTTTTTAAATTTTGTTTATGTACTTTTTTTATGTGCTGTAAACCGCCCCGAGTCCCTAGGGAGAGGGGGCGGTATATAAATTTAAATAATAAATAAATTTAAATAATAAATAAAATAAAAGGGGAAAAACTCACTTAAGAAATGTCTCTTTTAGCAACTGAACTTTTGAGCTCAATTGTGGTCATACGTCGAGGACCACCTGTGCCAAATTCTCTCAATGAGAGCAGTCAAAGTTCTGAGCACCCTTCGAATCTATGGTTGTGGTTAAGGGTTTTCAATTGCGTCTTCATCATCACTGGGGAGGGAAAGGAAAGCAAATGCAGAAGATTTTGCAATAACAGATGACTTGAGCCAGTGAAGGAAGAAAGCTTTGTTTCAGTGAAACGAAGGGAAAGAAAGCTCTGAAGAGCAATTGCTCTGCAGGAATTTATCCGTGAACGAAAGCCTTGCTCCGACACACTACGGTGGAGTCATGTTCTTACAACAACACATTTAACTGGGAGGATGGGAGGGGTGGCACAGTTGAAATTATCCCTAGTCTATTTATCTCTGAAGATCAAAATTAAATCCAAATAGATCTGTTGGTTCATAATGCTAAGCTATCTCCACCTAGCCATTTAAGCTTCTGGAACATCTAACATCCAATCAACTGGCATGTTGTGAACACATGAAGGCAAATATATGTATCCCAGGATAAAACCAGAGGTTTTGTCTTCCAAACTTTTGAACTCGGGCTGGACCTAATCTTCAGGGAATGACTTGTGATCGACTCAGGTTGGATCCTGGCCCCATCTTGAGTATATAGTCTTCCAAGAAAAAGAGAGAGAGAGAGAAATGGGGCTTGAAAAGGGAAAGCTTCTTGTGTGGCAGCACAGAACTCTCTTCACAGACAGGGATTGACTTCAACAATCTAACCATGGTTACAGCTACCCAGCCAAGAGAGACAAAGGTATATGCTACTTTGTCTGCACTCTCATGTGCAAGAGCTTATGGGATGCCAGCCATTTCTGGAAAAAAGGGTAGGATTCAAGTAACACCCAAATGGGTTACTTTGAATGCAGCTAGTATGATTATGTGTGTATGCAGTCACTGGTAAAGAGATGAGTAACATCTGCAAGCAGAATGTAGCTAATGCTATGCATGCTTACTATTAAATAAAACCCTCTTAAGAATGTGTTCCCAGTAGTTGCATTCAGGATTGCAGAATAAAGCTAACAGCCTATAGTAACTTTCTTCAGTCCAATGCCCTCCATGTGGACTACAACTCCCATCACTTTCATTCAGCATAGAAGTTGCAGGTTAATAAGAAGTAGGTCATTTTAGCCCCCATAATCTTCATAGTGATAAGGGAGACGAATGTTCAAATCCACATTCAACCTTCTTACAGACTGATATAGGGTTGTTTTTCAACTTTTAGGGGAACAACAGACTACAAATAAAGAAAACAACATGGCAATAACAGTTGTTTGGCAACTTACACCTGGGCTTTGCAGTTTAGCCAGTTATAATGTATAAACAGGTGACAGGTCTGGGAAATAAGGAGATACCTTGCAGAAAGACAAATGCTACTGTTGCACCACAAAATTCACCTCTCAGGCTATCAAGCTATTTATAAGCACGGGTTTAGCATTAAATCCGAATTTTAAAAATAGCCCGCTTAAAAGCTGGTTGTGTTGTACCATAAAGTGGTAATTTCCCTCCCACTGTGTAATTCAATTCCTACACATACTGCAAGCGTGTCTATCCTTATAGCTCAGGGGTGTCAAACTGGTGGCCTGCAGGCCAGATGCATCACTCATAGGCCATGTCCACCCTGGCTCTGCAAAGGCAAAAAACCGCTGCAATATGTCATGTGACACAATCAAGTTTGACACCAGTGTTGTAGCACAACCCATTAAAGTAATGAATTTAAATCTTCCATGGCAAAGCAGAAGCAACTGGCAACTGGTAACTTCAGTCTATTAAAATTGTGTAATCACCCTAGGTTGCTCAGCCAGGACAGCTGTACATTGTTGAACTCTGCGACCCTTACCGGTTTAACATCAGGCTGAAATGGCATAATAGCAATAGCCCTTAAACTTATATACCGCTTCACAGTGCTTTACAACCCTAAGTGATTTACAGAGTCAGCATATTGCCCCCCCCAACAACCTGGGTCCTTATTTTACCGATGGATAAGTTAAGAAAGCTGAGTCAACCTTCAGCTGGTCAGAATTGAACTGCTGGCAGTCGGCAGAGTTAGTGTACAATACTATGTTCTAACCACTGTCACCATGGCTCATAATTGTGGAATGAACATGGAAGAGTATGGAAGTTATCATTTGCTGCCTATATAAAGGAGAGAGAAGGAGGGAGGGAGGGAAGGAAGGAAAGAAGGAAGGAACCAAGCTTAAATGGAAGTGCTGCTTGTGAGTCAGCTCCTTTCATGACTCGTAACCTTATTTTACTCAGTTCAGGTTACACAAGGATACGTTTAGTAGGAGGGCTACAGGAAAGAATCTAGAGGTGACAGACAGTATCTTGCAGCCAGACTCATCCCTTTCCTGCTGCAGTGCTGTGACTTAATTGCTGATACTTTTCCCTCTGGCTGATAATGTGCCGAAAAAAGAAAGGAATCAACCAACATCTTTAGCTATCTATCACACACTGCACACACGTAATCACCACAGCATCATTTGCTGGGGGTTTTGAACCGAAGCAAGAGAGGCAGAATTGGGGCACTTTATTGCATGTTTTCTGTTCTCTCAAGGTTAGATGGAGAACACTAACTTAACTCTGGTCAAAAACTCAAGAGACTTCCTAAACTATCACTGGCCAGGCCAGCATCCACTATGGCTTTTCTTAGCTGCTAACAAAAAAAAGAGTATTTAAAACTAGTTCTTGACATCAGTAGTACATTTCTGATTTTAGCACCTAACCTAACCTGTTCACCTTCCCTGGTAGATCAGACAGGCAACACAACCAGATGAGCTAATACCACTTTACTGTAAGGCAACATGAACAGAATTTAGCAGGTCTGGAAGGGCAAATCTCCTGCTGTCTGATTTACAATTTAAGAAGCTAGGAAAGTCCCTCTTTCTCCACCCAATATGCAGCTGCAGGCTATGTCCTCTTTTATCTGACCATTTCAAAGGCAGTATTTCTTTGCCCCATCTCTCAAGGTCTTTCTCATACATCATTGTTGTTAGTTGCGAAGTCATGGCTGACCTATCACGACCCCATGGACAACGTTCCTCCAGGCCTTCCTGTCCTCTACCATCCCCCAGAGTCCATTTAAGCTCACGTCGACTGCTTCAGTGACTCCATCCAGGCACCTCATTCTCTGCTGTCCCTTTCTTCTTTGGCCCTCAATCGTTCCCAGCATTAGGCTCTTCTTCAGTGAGTCCTTCCTTCTCATTAGGTGGACAAAATATTTGAGTTTCATCTTCAGGATCTGGCCTTCTAAAGATCAGTCGGGGTTGATCTCCTCTAGGACTGACTTGTTTGTTCGCCTTGCAGTCCAAGGGACTCGCAGGAGTCTTCTCCAGGACCATAGTTCAAAGACCTCAATTCTTTAGTGCTCAGCCTTTCCTTATGATCCAACTTTCACAGCCATACATTGCAACTGGGAAAACCATAGCCGTGACTATATGCAGATGTCTCTGCTTTTTAATATGCTGCATATACCATTACATAACCCTATCTTATTTCCTTCCCCTCCTCCCTTATCTCTATAAATGAAATGACTTATAAGCATTATAGGCAGTAAGATACGGAAAGTCTAATTGGAAGAACACTCATATTGTCCTCTACATTCTGCTATTTCCCATCCTTCATCATCCACTCATTCCCACTAAAATTGGGATCTGATAGTCCATATGGTTGTAATTCCACCCTCCTCAACCTCACGCCTTTCAGATGTGCTGAGAATTCTAGGTCCCAATGTATATGAAGAGCTCCAGACTTAAGAAAAATATTATCATAAATTTGCTGTTAGGATCAGAATGGGGTAAATCTGGATTCAGATGCTCACTTGGTCCCAAAATCAATTATAATCCAGGCATACCAATAACTCTCAATGCTGCTTATCTCATGGTGATGTAATAGTGGGATGTATTGAAATGCTATAGTAACTATTTTCAGTCTTACTTCATTTGTGGGAAGAAAAGCAGCAGCTATAATTAGTTGGCAATCCTATTGCTTCTAAAAATTCTTGCAGCTACAGAGACAGCCCAATCCCTTTCTGTAAAAACATGACAAATCTTTGAAAGAGGGATCAAAGATGCCATCTATGTCAAAACTGAATAGCCCTCTTTCAACAGGTGAGATAGAATATGAGGTCAACTATCTACAACACAGTCCTTTCAACAGTTCCAAGAAGGCTCCATACCTATTTGCGCTACACAAGTGACATTGAGGACACAGATAAACTTCCAAGGGGCCTCAACTATTCTCTAAAAGAATGCAAATTACCAGCTGTCTGCAAGGAGTGCAAATCCTCCCATTCTCTACCATCCAGTCAGAACTAATAAACTTCTTGGATGAGAAGCAAAATGTCTTCAAAGAAAAACAAGAAAGTTCAGTTGCTTCTTGAAAAAGCACTTTTGGGACAACCATATTCTGGATGACTGAGAATCTCCATAGACATGACAAATCTAGAAAACTCTTTAGTCTGTCATCTATATTTGCTCACTATAATTCTAGACTCTCTGGCTTTGCAAAAAAAAAAAAAAACCTTTTCAGAAGACAATGTTTGTAGGAGGGAGCAACTAAACTCCTCTCTCTCTCCCACACCCACATACAATTTAAAGGACCCATTCTAATCTAAGACCTGGAGGGAAAGTAGTGTTTAAGGCTCACTTGATGGCAAGCAAAATCTTTGATTGGGTTTTTGTTGGGTATGTCAGTTAATTCTCACCAACATCAACAAGAGATACTATATTTGGGTAGGGGGTGGGGGTTACTTTAGTGGTATCTAATTGCAACTAATTTAATCCTAATGTTTATTACATATAGACAAATACCTTACCATGCAGTAGATAGAATTTTACTCTGATAATATGGGGTTGGACTCCCCCATCTCATTGTATAATAGTAATTGTGTTGGTTGTGGGTAAATAGTTTAGCAACTAAGAACTATCCCCTTAAGGGATTGACTTCTGGGAAATGTAATTTTGTGCCATGTGGTCGCATTGGTGTTTTTAATTGGCCAGTGGGGCTTTTCAAATTGTAGTTTTGCCGGGAGCCTTTTCTCCCCTCAAGGCAGGAGCCATTTTTACTCTCTCAACACAGCATGAAAAGTACCTCTTTTCACCTACACGAAAAGGAATAGACTTTATATACCTCAGAAAAATCCCTTTAGTAACTGTATGTTGTTGATTGAGCATACCTAAAGAATAAAGTAATCTACAATTATACCTTTTCTGTGGAGTTTAACTATCTGTGATAAACAGTCTGTACGCTTGAAACAGAACAAAAATGCTTTCCCAGCCTCATGCTTTCTCAACTTCATGCTTTCCAGAAGAATTGGACCACAACTCTATGATGGGAATTGTTACCCATCACATTTGGAAGGTTAGCCCTGTCTCTTTTACAAGAACAAAGAGTACTGAGTACTGAGTATTTGAGTATCAGAGGCAGAGAAAAAATTTCACTAATATGCAACATAACCATTGTGACATCCCCAGTGGACACGTGATCAACGTTCAGATGCTTGGCAAATGATTCGTATTTATGACAGTTGCAGTGTCGCAGTGTCATTTTGTTTTTGCAACCTTCTGACAAGCAAACTCAATGGGAAATTCAGATTTTCTTAACAACTGGGTTAACCATTGCAGTGATTCACTTAATAACAGTGACACAAAATGTCGTAAAATGGGGCAAAAGTCACTTAGCAAACGTCTCACATAGCAATGGAAATTTTGGGTTCCATTGTAGTCGTAAGTCAAGGGCTATTTGTACTCTGCTCCTTTCCAATGTACATTCATGCTTATGTTGAACCTGAGCTCCAAAAAGGAGAAGTTGCCACAAGCACTCGGCTTTCTAATTTCAGGAATGTGAAACAAATGTCCTCTTTACTGACAGGGAGTCTGGACATTATGCTAAAAGGTCTCTTGATAGTATTCCGAGACACTGAAAAAAGATGTGGGGAGAGCGGCTTTATTTCAGCTCCACTCCAAGGAAGCCGAAGTGCAGGATTTACTGCATGGCAGTCAGTGCAAAAAAGACACTGAGCAATGTGTTAACACCTGCTCAGGAGACCACTGAAGCCCATTAAAAGATGGGGAGGGGGAAGCCTGTATTGCCTTGAGGAGAAGGCCACAAAAGCCTTGAATTGTGTTATTCCATGTCATGTGTTGAGCTACAAAACTCCACCCTCCTTGAGGGCACCCAGCATCTGTGTGACAAAAAGCTTTCTTGGGGGACATCACAGGTAGAGAATTGGAGAAATGTGTCTAGGGGGAGGGTGGGGAGGGGCTGAGGCACAAGGCAGGTATGAAACTGCAAGGCCACAGATTCCCCCAGAGCTCTCTGGGGTCCATTATTGTGGCCCACCAGCAGCCAGAGGAGCTGGTGGTAGACTCAGACAATGAGGAGGAACATGGGCCAGTCCTGGAGTCTGGGGAAGGCTCTGATGAGTGTTCTGCATCGGAGGCAGAGATGGGGCCAAGGCTGTCTGACAGTTATCAGCTGCCTTTGGAGTTGGAGATCAGTGGAGCAGAAGAACAGCTGGAGGCTGTTCCTGATGTGTGTATGCAATGAGCTGCCAGAAGAAGGGAACAGTTAAGGAACAAGGGCCGACTCAGGAGTAGAGACACTGGTGGATGGTGAATGGCCCTTCCCATAGGGAATAAAAAGGAGCGAAAGGGGAGTGGAGTTTTCAGAAGACAATTAATTCACTTAATTAGTGTGAAGATTTGTTTGTGTCTCTCAGAGACTACATGCCAAATACTTTCTTGTACAGCTTTGCATTTGGAAGATATTGGCCTGGCAGCTCTCCAAGGCTGATAAGGTCTGTGGTTATAAATTCACCCTTGAAAGACTGTTTGCTGGGATTTTGCTGGATGTGAATGAGAGGAATTCACATTAGCTTAATAAAAATGGGTTTTTTTGGGATAAGGAGTCTGCTTCGTGATTTTGGGAAGCCTGGCTCAGAACACCCAGACTCTGGAGAAATCCTGCACAAAGCTGACTTGTGAATGCTCCAGTAGGTAAAATGGCCAGATGTGGTCCTTCCCACCTGAGAAAAAAAGGGAGCTAGAACAAAAGCATAAATTCCTTTAGGACGAAGGGATCGGTTCCTGGCAGCAGCAAAGCAGTGGATCTCAGTCATATTGGTCATATTCTTTGCCACTTGCTGAGGAGGTGCCTGGAGATTGCTAATTAATCTCTTTGCTCAAATGCTCACGCAGTTGTGGATGGAATCGAAAAATTCAACAAAACTAGTGCTGGACAAGGGACCTAAAGCCAGGATTAGACTTCTCGGTCACTGCACGTCAGGGAACATATCCGTCTGTCATTTTGAAGATGGTTGCATAGCTTTATACCTCTGCAAATATTAACATTTTGGCTAAGGGTCGCTCAAATGCTCCCAGTGTTTTAGGAAATCCGATCAACCAATCAGCATGCAGGAGACAATCACCGCACAATGCGCAGTAGGGATTTGGGAGGCCGTGCCTTTTGCAACCTGAACTTACCCAATCAACCCCTTTGCAGTGTTAAGTGTGCGGTAATGCTTGTGCATAGTGGCAGGCAAATCTAAATCAAACTTAATTCTGCAGCTCAATTCTCCTTCTTCACTCCCTCAACACCGAGGCCCAGTTTCCTTGACCATTGGACTCCGTCTATGCTTGGCAATCACATTTTTCAATTCCCTCCCTGCAGGTATGGAGTTGTGTCGGGGCAAAGCAATTGTATGAATGGGCTTAATGCCAAATGGATCTGGGTTTCTCTGGGCTACTCCAGCTGCCTTGAATGTCGTATCAGGTGTGTTTCTCTATCAGGATCCAAATCTGGCTTTCAGCCCGCCATGCTTTAAAATAACAGACCGAGCTGGAATTTTAAATCAGCATTGCCATGGGCTGAGATTGGCCTTGGGAAACTGGCAAGAAATACAGCTTTAAAAAAAAAACCTAATATTGTCATTTCCTTAGTCCACTCTTCTGAAATATGGAACTTGCAAAGGTCACAATGGCAGAAGAGCCCAAAAGCCACTGTAAGGAAAATAACCAGAATGTCTGGATCATCCTTTTGAACAGGTCATTGCTTCTTCTGTAGCTAAAAAAACAAAAACAGGCCTTTCTATTTCTATAATCAAGTTCTTAATCACAATGTGCCATAATGTGGTTTATTGAACTTTCCCCTAGTATTACATTTTAATCTAGTTGTTATGGTTCATATATGTAAACCAGGGTGGATAAAAATTGATGATTTTTTAAAAAAACATTAAAATCTGATTTTTTTAAATTTAAAGTGAATTTTTTTAATTTTTATCAAATTTATTTTAATAAAATGCTTTTGGAGTAAAATCTATCTAAAGATAGTTTTCTATTTAAGATCCATTCATAATTTAGTTTGTTCAGCATGAAATGGAGCTTAGTTATGTAGCATGAGGCTGTATATTCTGCAATATTGGGACTGCCCGTGAATCAACAGTGGGTCAAAGGAGGAATTGCTGCGGGACAGAGATGACAGTTGCTCGTTAAAAGTTATGATTTAAATCGAGTTGATTTAAATTAAGCCTTTTTACTAGTGATTTAAATCGACTTGATTTAAATCAACTCCACCATGATGTAAACCCAGGTATTATACCAGTTAAATAAAAGATTAAAATACTACCTATTGTATTTTTGTTATTGTTTAGTTGCTAAGTCATGTCCGACTCCTTTGCAACTCCATGGACCATAGCACCAGAGGCCCTCCTGTCCTCCACTGTCTCCCAGAGTTTGTTCAAATCCATGCTGATTGCATCAATGACATTATTTAACCATCTCGTCCTCTGCCATCCCCTTCTCCTTTTGCCTGCAATCTTTCCCAATATCAGGGTCTTTTCCAATGAGTCTTCTCATTCGTTGGCCAAAGTATTTGAGCCTCAGCTTCTTGATCTGTCCTTTCAAAGAACAATCAGGGTTGATTTCCTTTAGGATCGACTGATTTGATCTCCTTGCAGTCTAGGAGACACCCAAGAGTCTAGCTATTGCATTGCACAGAATTAATTTAGGATAATAGATTCTCCTGATTTCTGATTCAGATTAATGATTCTGTGCAGAGGCATTGGCAGAATATCTGTTTTTGCCACTTGTTGCTAACTTATTTGCATTTATCCCAGGTTGTATTGCACTGTTGCTTCCCTCAAACTTCCTCCGCTATCCCTTATTGTTCCCCCCCCTTTTTTTTTATTACTACCACACCTGAGCTCCACTTTACATGGAAATCAGAGAAGTCAGCAACTGCAGCATTTTATTCATTTAAGCAGTTTATATGTCACCTTTCACCAGTGGTTCCAAGGCGAGATGCAAATATTTCGCAAACAAGAAAAGCAACAGTAAATGCAAACAAATCTAATAGCGGGTATAAATATAATTAAAAACCACAAGAGCTGAAAAGATGCAAAGATTGTTTTCAGACACCCCAGCGAATTGTTTTGTGGGAAATTAGCACCAGGCACACCTCCTTCACAAAAACATTGCATAGCTTGGACACAAGACTAGAATCGTCAACTTTTCTTTTTTTGGGGGGAGGAAGAAGTCAGATGCAGAAAAGGAGTAGATGGGATGCTGAAAAAAACATCCCGGAAGAAAACATACATTCATACCATGGCGAAAAACCTGAATCAATGGATCTGGGTAAACTACTTGCAAATCAATTTTACTTTTATGGCCTGAACTTCTGGGTGATGATGTTCCATCACATAGTTGGGGTTCCAAACAGATGACCTGTCCAGTTAAAATCCTGGTCTGTACATGACACATACTTATACTGACCATTCTTAAAACAGGGATGGGAAGTGTCAGCCCTCTGGATGTAGCTGAATACAACTTTCAGCATCCATCATGACAGTGAGACTAGCAAGGTGATCAGTGTACAGGTAGTCCTTGACCTATGACTGTAATTGAGCCTGTACATTATGTTTGTAAGTTGTGATGGTTTCAAAGAGGGTTACCCATGTGACAAACCTGATTTTATGACCTTTTGGGGGGCAGTTGTTCAGTGAATGAGGCTGTAGGACATGACCAGGCTGAGCCTGAGGGAAGGGTCAAACGTGTCATAAGTTCTGAATCCCTTCACACTCACAACAAATCTACATCCAGCCCGCCTTGAATTCCTTTGACTCTTATCTGCCACCAATTTGCTTTGACAGTTAGTAGTTCAGATTCTCGTAGAGAGCATGAGCTTGCAATAAACATTTATATTCATTTTAAACAGCCTGGACTTTCTGATGTTTCTGTGCTTGACAGAGGCAGTTGATCACTCTTGTGATCATTAGGTGAAGGCAACAATCATTAAGTGAACCAATTGTTCACCTTGGGCTAGTGTTGTCAAAAACCAAAAGTAAATGTTGGGTTTTGTCAAAATCATCATAAAATGCAGTCACATGACCATGGGATGCTGCAAATGGCCATAAATGCAGATTGCCAAGTACCTGAAATGCAGTCATGTGACCATAGGAGCAGCTGTCAGAAGTTCAGAACTGGTTCGTAAGTACCCCCAGGAAGGGCCATTGTGACTTCAAATAGTTGCTTAGCAATTGGTCCTAAGTCGAGGACTACCTGTAGGTCAGTAAACCATGAATGCTTGCATCCATAATTTTCCAGCATGCCCAGTGAAAAGACCTTGGAGAGAAGCACATAGACAATTCCCTACATCAAGACACAGCAGGCTTGCCACTGAGGGGCCATTGCAGTATATCAGACAAAGCACCGGTCTCTGTGAAAATATCCAACAGCTCATTATAGCTAAGCTTTTAAGCTCTGAAGTCTTTAAATCTTCCCACAGAAGGACGCTGCCTACACCTTCCCGTCTTATGCTGGAGGGCATCAGCCCCATCTTCAGAACTGCTCAATTTTTTTTATTCTTCTTCTAAAAGAATCTGAAGGAACAGGGCAAGTATATTCTCCACGCTGATAGAGTTTAAGGCACAAAGAAAGTGGCTGTTAATATCACATATTCCCAGCTGTAGGAATACAGGGATGGATGTTTTATCCAATTCAAACAACAGCCTTTTGATTATTAAAAAAAAAAAAAGTAACGTACCAGGAAAAAGTGGGGGAAAGAAGAGACTAGCCTAATAGGCTATAAGATGCTAGCTTTCCATATGGAGGGAGCTTTTCATTTGCATTCAAAACATGCAATCATAACCCCCACTTTGAAGGTGCTAAATTGGAACAGGGCTGCACCAAAGATTGTTAAAAGGAGCAGACACTTCATAGGCTATGTAGTCCAAGACACAGCAAAACCTGTGCTTAAAAAAGCTTCAAGGGATGACTTTTTAGCCTCCAGCAAGAGATAGCTCAGCATGCATCTAGGTAGCTGGCTTTGTAGTCAATTGTTCTGACCATCAAGAAGTTTCCCCTATTACTTCAGAACAAATCCTTTCCCCGAGGCAGTAAAATACTCATTCTTGTCTTCTTCTATTGATAACCCCATTGGTATTGGCTTTCAAATCCTCCTCTAGGCCCTTTGATTCCTCCAAGCCGCATTCAATCCACAGCCCTTTCTTTCAGAGAGCCCTTTGAATGTGCATTATGTGATTGGCTTAAGTGGTCATTGTAAGAACTACTAATAGGTGAGTTTGCTATTTGCTGTAATAGTAAAGCCATATATATAAGTTGTTCCTCTCTTTTCAATAAGGGGAATTAATGCTTCAAGCAAACACACAAACAAATCTTAAAAGTGTAACATAATGAAATAATATCTGACTGCCTGCAGCCCTGGAGATTTTCAATAACAGATTGGACAGCCATTTGTCGAGAATGGCATAGGGTTTCCTACCTGAGCAGGGAGCTGGACTAGAAAACCTCCAAGATCCCTTCCAACTCTGTTATTCTGTTAATTCTTACACTGCTGAATGTGTAATTTCATCCAGGAAAATATGGACATCAAGAGCGTGTGTCTGTCTGTCTGTCTGTCTTCATCCATCCACATACAAGGACACAAAACTCTACATACCTTTCATGTAAGTTCTACTTGCCAGGTCTAAATCTGAATGGCAACCATTTTCGAATAAAGAGTTCGTTCTGCAGCTGCTTTTAAGAAGATATCCAAACTCCTTTTTTTAAAACAAAAAACAAAAAACAACCCGTCTGGCACCCAATCCCCAAATTTAGATCGGTGCTATTGGGAAGCTGTTCAATTAAAAGAAAGAGTTCTTACAGATCATGCTTCCTTTTCACAACGTTTTCTTTTACAGCACAAATCTGTTTCCCAAATCACAAAAAAAAAAAAAAATGCTAGTCAGAGGTTTTGTGAAACTCAGAGATTCAGTGTACCAAGAGCTGTTCCCAACAGCCAAGAGAAGAGGGGCATGCCTACAGTAAATCAAAGTGGCCCATAGAAGCTGGGCAGGTGCCAGTCCCTGCCCTTATCATTAACCAGACTGTTGATGAAACATGGCAGATTGCATCCACAGCAAAAAAATTTAGGGGATTGGTGAAAACTAGAACAGCTAATGATGAATGGGATGGGATGGGGTGGGGTGGGGTGGGGTGGGGTGGAATAGGAACATAACATAACAGAATAGCTTTATTGGACAAGTGGTTGGACATGCAAGGCATTTGTCTCCAGTGAATAAACTCTCAGTGTACATGCAAAACAAGTGATAAGTCATAGATTATAAATCATAAGATAAATCAAAAGGGGACATGGTGGCTCAGTGGCTAAGATGCTGTGCTTGTCAATCAGAAATGTCGGTAGTTCGGCGGTTCAAAACCCTAGCGACGTGTATTATTTATTTATT
>JAEANM010007992.1:0-17319 GCA_017656035.1 Myanophis thanlyinensis | reverse complement strand
TGCAGTTGCGTAAGCATTTCACTGCATATCGTACCCATGTATGATTGTGTATGTGACCAATAAAATTTGGATTTGGAAAAAAAAAAAAGGACGGTTGGTCACTCTACTCACAATGGACTTTCACAATGAAAAAAATGGTTTGCATTGATCCTGGATTATTCTATTTATGCTGCAAAAATTGACTAATTGTTTGGCAGTACCTCATTGCCAGAATTTATAGAATGGGATTTTGAATGATCAGTTTAAAATATATATATATGGAACAACATATTATCAACAACCAGGAGAATCTCATCATGAGAAACTTTTTTGAACCAGGTGCTCCAAACCAGCAAGGGAAGGTGAAGCAAGTAACATTTACTAGCAATAGCACTTTGACTTATATACTGCTCACAGAGGTTTATAGCCCTGTCTAAGCACTTTACAGAGTCAGCATGTTGCCACCAACAATCTGGATCCTCATTTTACCAATTTCGGAAAGCTGAATCAACCTTAAACCAGTCAGGATTGAACTGCTGGCAGTTGGCAGAATTAGCTTGGAATACTGCATTCTAACCACTGTGCTATCACAGCTCTAGATAAGACTCCCCAGTACCAGTTTGGATTATCAAGGCTGGAAGTGAATCTGGGCCTGAAATAGATGCTCTGTTGTTTCTTTTACAACATCTCACCACTCTCAGCTTTCTACTTTTATCTCAGAAATAGAAATTTTGAATACATTTCTCCTAAAGGACCTGTTCGGATCAGGAGATCTGGGAAGCTATGGATGTCCATTGATTCAGATATGAAATTCTTTCATATCTTAAAACAATAAATGCACTTCAAAACCTCACAATGAGTAAAAATTATTTTGTATTTTCTTTGTATGCTATATTATAAACTAATAAAAATTGTTTTAACCGTAAAAAAAACCCTCACAATAACAAAGAAAAACAAAATTTAAAATAGTTTGAGCAGTTTCTTTCTTAGTTGAAGAAAGTTTAGGCGATGGAGTACAGATATTTGCACAGTATTAATCCACATTAAGAGGAAATATTTTATCTCTTTGGACATCTACAACTTTTTATTAGAAGTAGTGATCTCTAATTCACCAACTCAAAAATAAATACACTAAGACTTTACCCAGGCAACATATAGTTGTTTTCTGCTCCAGGGTGTACATGATTTAATAATAAAGTATGGTAAATTGCTAAGTTAAGCTGTCCCTTATTCACATTACACAAAAAATAAACTTTTGAGAATTGCAAGGAACTGCTGAAAAACAGAATGATTTATCTTGGTGTATAGGTGTGTGTGTGTGATTGCTTGCAGGGAATTTTGAAATTGAATTGAGGGTATTATATAGCACAAGAGCTACAGGGAACTCACCCCTGAAATGATTTTGAGATAACCAAAAAAAGGGGGAAAAAGTTAGCATTGGACCCATATGTAGTACGAATATTTGCACTTATGTCTATGTGTAAAATATATAAAAAATGTTTAGAATTCATTTTTGAAAAGGTAGGTTAGGCTGATTACAATTTTTAATCCACTTTTCACTGGCTTATTATTTTAGAAAATATCCCACTTTTCTACCCTGAGAATGAAGTAGGACAAGAGTTTCAAAAAATAGAGAGCCTGCTATATCAGTTATGATAACTCAATCTCTCCAATTTTCTTGGCAGTGTTGCAGAAATGATTTTTTGACATACTTTTTTTAATTTCCCAATCTAGCCTGCAGTTGTGGAATTCTCTGGTGGGCATCTATCCAAGTTCTAAAATCAGGTATGGATTAATCAAGACTTGACACTGAAGGAGGGATTGGGACAGTGAAAATCACATATCCCCCCCCCCCCAGTTACTCTGCTTAAGCTTCCAGAAGTAAAGTGGAAACAATTGCTAAAGGTAGCTGTTGTGTCTGTGCATGCATGGAAAAAGTCTTCGTCCTAGTCCGCTAAATCGGCATCAGTCTACACTCTTTCTTTCATTGCCCAAACCTAGCAGTAGCACTACCACAACTTCCTCTATCTTAAATGCTATTGTAGTAGTAATAAGAACACCCTTTGGATGCATTTCCATCCAGCTGCTTGCCAGCCAAAATGAATGCCTGAACATCTTATATATTCACCAAATGAATCTCTACCCACATTGCTTTTAGCTTTTAGGCTTTTAAGTTTCTGTCTTGATTTGATTAAAAGAGACTGAGAAGCAGCTAACTTCCACGCTTGGCCAACTTGTTTGTACTCTGAATGACCGATCTCCTTTTTGATTGAGAAGTCGAGCCATCGTCTTTATCCCAAGTTTATTGTCAGCCATATCTGGCAGGCTGAGTTCAACATCCAGGCTTTTCTTCCTTAGAAGCATATAGGACTGCCTGTTCTCCAGCCTCTAATTATACTAATCAATCATGTAAAAAAATGGTCTCAAATGAAGAAATTACATATCTTGGAGATTCTAGCCAGTTACAGAGAAACATAAGGAAACATCTGGAACTGATGGGCTTGTTAAATGGGAGATGTGAAGTACAATTTATAAAATAGAATCCCAGTATGACTTCAAACAGTTGATGCCTCCTTATTCTAAATAGTACCTTTTTTTTCAGCCCCATGGGGTATCAGCTCAAAATGAATGGTACCCAAGGACTGAAAAGATAAGACTGGCTCCAGAATACAGTATATCATAAGACATACTGCAGGGAAGCAAATTAGGTGTAACCATGAAAAGATAATCACTGCTAAGAAATTATGCATGTCTCTATTTTGAGAGATATCTTTAAACGGGAGGAGAGATGGATAAAAAGTTTGTGTACCTAACAGCAATGAGATACGATGCTCTGTTTTGTCATCTGCTAATCCATTATATGAAACTCATGCCTACTTCTGATGGATCCTCAGAGGAAGAAGAGGATAATTGATGCTGGAACAAGGTCCAGATAAACCAGTTAAGGCAGAGCTACTGAATAACACTGAGGAAAGCTGATTTCTGCTGGTGAACAACAAGTGATCTGTAAGGAAGACCGCCCAGGCATTGGGTGACCTTTTCCTGTCTGCAGAAATCCAAAAGAACACTAGATGATAGCAAGGATATCCCATTGATGTTGTTTGTGGGTTTGCACCCCAGATAGCATACCTTATGCCAGGTTCTGGTGAACCTCAATGTTTGAATATGGAGGAGGCCTCTTTCTTATGACTCACTGAAAATGCCATTTTCACCTCTTTTAGCTGGCAGAAAATGATTATGGCATAAAATAGGCTGTTGTGTTGTGATTGCCCATTCCTACTCTGCTACAAACATCCTGCCACCAAACTTGGTATCTTTTATCTTGTGTGTAGGGTTCATTAAAGAAGGGATTCATGAATTTCCTTTCCTTCCTTCCCATCCCAACATATGTCACTAGACACAGGCAAAAATCCACGATCTCTTTAGTTTGGGATCGGGCTCCATGTTGTCTAATACGTGACAAGTACAATGGAGGGTTTTATGGTAAAGCAGGTAGCTGCTCTCCCACTGCATTGTGCAACCTCCTACCTCCGTTTCTCTTATCTGTTGGACTGCTTTTAAACATGGGTTTAATTCTTTACTTTGAAGATTATTAAAAGTAAACTTGTGTTATTATTGCTTACAGACAAAATGCTTGCATAGGGTAGCGAGAGCAACTTTTTCTGCCACTTCCTTACACAATGCCTTGCGTATGTTAGCTATGCCTTTTGCATATCTGCCAAAAAACACACAAATATATACACCTCTACTTGTCACATGCTGACATGAAGCATATAGAGGCAGTTTTGTAGATTACTGGATAATATAGCAGAATCTCTCTCTGGTTTTCAGAGTTGCTATAGTGGTTAAGGAGCAGGATTAGAAACCATAGGACCATGAGTTCCTGACCTTAGGCATAGAGATCAGCTGGGTAATTTTGAACCAATCATTCTCTCTCTCTCTCTCTCTCTCATCTCATCCCACCCCACCTCACATGGTTGTTGCTGTGGGAAAATAGGACAAAAGAATATCATATATGCCACCTTGAATTATACCAAGAAAAGGTGGGATATAAAACTAATAAATAAATACATTATTGTAGGATATTTTTTTCCTCATGGTTTAGTGCTTTTTGACAATAAGCTAAATAACAGATGACAGCATCAGAGGATGGATGTGTGATAGTGCCCTCTCTTTGTTTCATAGGATCGTAGAATTTTGGAGGGATCACAAAGACCATCTAATCAACACCTCAAGATCTGCTACCCAGTCACTTGTCAGGTAGGCTAATACAGCAAATGTTTTAATCTGGGATAACATCTGTCAGGCAAGGAAATGTGGGGGTTAGGGTGTTAGCATTCTGAGGTAGACCTGACAGGAAGCACAACCAGATGAGCTAATTCTATTTTATTGTAAGATTATGTTAACAGAATGTCGCAAGTCTTAAAATACATCTCTTTCCCAATCTTTTTTTAACTCCTAAGAAACTACGGATGGTGCCTTTTAGTTGTTTGCCTTCCCACATTCCTGCTGCGATCTAAGTTGCTTTTGATCTGACCCTTCCCTTGGCTGCCTCTCTTCTCCCTGTCTGCCAAGGTCTTCTTACTTTCATTACCTAGTGTTACAGGATGAAGTATGAGAGCGACATCTGGATTGTCAAGTGTCTCCTGCCTGGCTGCTGTAATTTGGGCTCTTTTTCAAAGGTGCTAAATCTGTGTTTCAAAGCAGCCAAAATAGTTTACAGCAGGGGAGGGGATAGGCTTAGGATATTCACATTGATTCCGATTGGTTTAAACACTTAGTATTATCAAGGAAGCCATTGTTGAAAGATCCCAGAACAGAATGGCCTTGGACAATAACATCCAGTCTAGACAGGATATACTAGCTGTTCCCACCCCCTAGGTTCAGCGGACACGGATGGTGAGCATATCTGCAGTAAAGTTGCAATGAACCAAACCTTTAGCAGCTACCTGGACCAAAACTTATTATTTTCCAAGTACCATTATCATAGAAGTTTCTTCACACACCCTTTCTGATCCACCTGATTCTACCTCATCTACAGTGGTCATAAGTCAGTGCTCATTAGATCAGAGAACAAGAAAGTAACCAAAACAAAAGCAGGGTCAGAATCCAGTGATCCACATAACCATGTTCTATGAGTAAGGGCAGCAATCCAAGGAGGACATGGGAACTGATCAGAAGTATACGAAACCCCAGAAAGCCACTCACCATATGTCAGCAGCTGATATAAACTCAGATTGCTGAGAACATTGAAAAGTTGCCAGCACATATTTATATACTATTGATATAGTATATACTCTCTGAGCCCAGTGATTGCCAGTTGCTTTGAGGAGTCCTAATTTTTTAATCTATTCCCAGGCAACCTTAAATTATTTAGTTGCTCTGATTTTAAGGTAGCTTTGTCTTTTAAGCAGACAACAAGCCTGTGGAATTACAGGTAGTCCTCAATTTACAACAGTTCATTGAGTGACCAAGGTTACAGCATCATTGAAAAAAAGTAACTCATGACTGATTTTCACAGTTACAACCTTTGTAGCATCCTCATGATCATGTGATGAAGATTCAGATGCTTGGTAACTGGTTCATACTTACGACCATTTCAACCTCCGAGGGTCATATGATCTCTCCTTTTGTGATCTTCTGACCAGCAAAGTCAATGGAGAAGCCATATTCACTTCACAACCAGGTGATAATTTATCAACTCCAGTTATTCACTTAACAACTGTAGTACGATGCATTGTAAAATGAGGCAAAACTCATTTAACAAATATCTCACTAAACAACTAAAAATTTTGGGCTCAATTGCTATTAGTCAAGGACTGCCTGTATTTCCTTGTCCCAATATTTAGGAAATTTATGCAGTGAAGTGTAGAGTGTAGAGTGGAGTGGAGTGGAGTGGAGAAGATTTATTGACCAAGTCTGATTAGACAATGACACCCATGGAATTTGTCTCTGGTGCATAGACTCTTAGTGTCCATACACTTTCTGTTGCATCTTGGGATAGAAATCACATAACTTAATCAGTTTTCACTTCAAACAGGATGTCCTTAAGATTATGTTGTTTCTAGTACAGGAGTATACTCTGTGATATATTTTGAATGCTGTGTGGATGTATTCAGTATAACAAGGAATCTGAAGGCATAAATAGATGCTGCATTCCAGGGAGTTGCTAACTGTGACTGGTGTAAGATTTCTGATTTAGAAGAATGGGGAAGGAAAATCATTCAAGGAATTAATTTTTCATATGCTTCTATAATTTGTCATTACATTTTATCTGCCTAGTTGAAGTGTTGTTTTAGTTATATCTGCCAATAGAAAAGCCTAACAATAGGTCCCATTAAATCAGCATCTCCAGCAAATATCACCCTGGCCATAATCACTACTTGATATCAAACAGGAAAAGATGCCACTGCTATTTAGGCTGACATTTGGAGTTCTATTTCTGAGAAAGCAGAAATGATGGAATGTAGAAATAAATCACCACAAGTGAAAACCCTCCACCATTATCTCCAGACAAGCAAGTTATATACAAGGAAACAACTACCATAAGTTCTGTAGAAATGTCAGTGACTGAAAAAAAGGGCAGATGACAAATCAGCATTTTTAAAATGACAAGCCAGCTTCTTAATGCCTACTTTAGGGAAATTACATAGGCAATAATGTAATGTTTTTTTCAATATAAGAAACTTAGCATATATGAAAGAGATAAATTATGTCATGCTTGCCATTCTATATAACATTTCAAAACATATGCTCTGTCTTACGGAACATATCCTTTGATATCAAACAAATATTTTTCCCCATTGTTAGTTAGCAACCTGGGTTCATTGGATACACAATTATTATAGATGGTCCTCAACTTAGTTACGCTTGTTTAGTGATGATTCATTTAACGGTTGCATCAAAAAGAGTGTAAAATCAGGTTTGACTTGCTTAATAATTGCATTGCCTTGCAATGGAAGTTGCAATCCCAGTTGGGGGTCATAAGTTAAGGACTATCTGTATTTCACAATAAAAAGAACCAGAAAAAAAATCTATTCAGTCTTGAGAAGAAAAAACCATGCATGGTCTTTAAAAAATGATTGTGCTATAAAATATAACTGAGAAATGGAGGGAGGAAAGAATGGTTTTTTATAAAGAAACACTGGAATAGTTATGGGGGCAAATATAAAAAGTAAAGTCTCATTTTAGTTGAAGTCCAGATCATTGTCAGAGTTTGCAGTAGCACTCACATTCAGAAGCACACACAAGTAACTGATTCAGCAGGATTCCATTATATATAAGAAACTTTTCTTTATATATAATATAACATGAAGTAAATATACAATACCAAAAGCAGTTTTTTCCAGCATGGTAGCAAATACAAGCAAAACACAGGAGATGAGTTTCAGTTTCAGTTCAGAGCTCAGCACAGACTTGGTTTCAGTTTCAGAGCAGCAGAGACTCAGAGCTAAACCACATTCAGTCTCCTTTTTATCTCCAGCAAATACTGTTTCAGTTTCTGAACAGTCCCCATTGGCTAACCTTCTTGCCATGACTCTTCCTTGGCTGACATTGTTGCCATGTCTCTTACTAGTCATGAACTCTCATATACTGACATAATGTAAGATTTTCTGTACATACTGAATTCACCAGGGATTCATTTAATAGGTATAAGAGTCTGATTAACCTCAAAACTACCCTCATCTCAATGCTGTTTTATTTTGAAAAAGAAATTATATAAATCAAGAACTTGGCTGCAAAACCTTATTTGCAGCGTGAAATTTTTTTTTTTATGAGTAGGTAATAAAATAAAACGGAAAGCCAGATTTGCAGTTGGATTGCTGACATCACAGAAATATCTTGCAAAAACATTACCTCCCTCCCCCCACACACACCGCAAATATATAATGTGGCATTTTGAAACCACTATAAATCAGTTACTCCTTTTGCTCAATCAGAGTGAGACTGAAAGTGATTGGATGGTCAGATTTAATGGCTATGTTCTTTCACTTGCTAGATTATGAGTGAGCATTTCTCGGTGACCTTTTACCAGCATTCAAATAGGAATCGTGACAATATGCTGAACAGAGAAGACATCCATCTAAAACACCGAAAGTTGAGGGAGGAAAAAGAACAGAAATGTCCTCTAGGTAGTGAAATGTGGTCCTAATCAATGAACTGGAGAGAGAGAGAAAAAGAGCGAACATCATACACGATGGGGAAGAACTCAGAAAGGATGAAGCAGGAGTTAGCTATGGAGTGAAACCTGGGGGGGGAAGCAGACTAAAAGCTATAAGCAGCTCTTTACGTTATTGTAAATCTGTTGGGCAAACAAGCTGGATGCAGGATGGGCTTGATTACAACAATGAATGTACTCAAAGAGACCTAAACAGCCAAAGACTGATGATCTTAGAGAGAATCTATCCATCTGGTTGCTGAGACCAGACAATGATTTAATGGCACTGAATTTGCCCAACTATCAATCAAGTTCTGCTAAGGTACGTTAGCAAAAACTCTTTGCTAAACAAAGAGACCCTTGGGGGACAGATTTCAGAATACGCATTTCTGAGACTGAAGCACCTCGCAAAGAATTCAAGCTGAGCATTTTCAGACAGCCATCCATTGCATAAGATATAGGCCTTATTAAAACACATTCTTATATACCTCTTCACTGCTTTTCCTTTTTTTGGAACTGATCTCCTGCCTCTCTGCTCAAAAAGATGTCCAAAGTCTCCACAATAATAAAGAGAAATGCAGAACCACAATTAAAGCCTCATTGAAGCTGCAATCACAATGCTTCAATTTGAAATTACAATCAGCCCTCAATCTGGAGTGTTGCTAGAGGAGAGGGCCATGTTTCCTCAATGCTCTTGTACGTAGAGATGATATCTTTGCCAACTACATGCTGAACTGGCAGATGGTTGAACATATAGATTTATTATAGTTGTGAAAAATGTAGCAATGTTGAGTCAGGTTCCTAGACAACATTACTTCATGGGAATTCTAATTGTCTGGGTTGAATTTCACAGCAGCCCCTCAAGCAGTAGGTTGGGTGGGTAAATTATGTGACTGGGAAATAATAAAGTGGTCTGACTCTTGCTTAAAATCATTTGGGATTCCATTTAGCTTTTTAAAAAAATAATAATGAATTATTAAAAAAACATAGGATTATGGAGTTTCATCGTATATCTGCAGCATGACTGGAGAAATTGTCCCATATATTTTAAGATACACTGCTGCTTGGTGGAATTGAAGAGAAGATAAAGGGCCAAGCCCTGGAACAGGAAAAAAAAAAGGAAATACATATCATTATGGATGCTATAGTAATCTACAACATAAGTAGTAATAGCATATACATTTATACAAGGGCAGTAACCAATCATTTTGATTAATGGCATCACAAAATAAGCACATCCCATAAGACACTGATGTTATCAAGTCATGAACCTTATCAGAAATGACATGATCAGCCATCATCTTCTCAGGAAGCTTGAAGTCAATTATTAAGAGTTCTACTCTCATCTACATTGACTTGTGGGTATCCCATGGTCTTTGGTAATCTGTTACATATTTTTTTAGGCTTTTAAATTCAGTCTTATAAATGAACAAGTCCTGATTTGGAGTGTTTTTGAAGCAAATAAATCAAGTATCCACTTTTCAGGAGAATCCTTTTCTTCTTTTCATCCCAATACCATTTACCAGATTGAAACAGGCTCCCTCCCATGCAGACTTTAGAGCAGAATTTCCACAACATGCTGAGGTTCTTTTAGCCCAGTCCTGTAGCATGGTTGCCCAACAAACAATATTATCAAGAGTCGTTGATAGTGAGATGAGTGGCATATAAATTTAATAAATAATAACTTAAGTTTATATTTCTATGATGTAAAGCAAATTTGGATCATTGACCGAGTAGGAATATAGCTAACCCAAAGAGGAAATTGTGGCAGCTGGTGTGAAAATTGTCTCTAAGGATCAGGTTGTTTATTTGTTGTTAGATTTTTTTTCCTTCCCTTTATTACTGTAGAAGTAACTCAATGTGACAAACATACCTAATACTCCTTCCTCCTTTTATAAATCAAAGCGTTCAGTAACACCATCATACTAGGCCTGTCTCAAAGTACATATACCGTGTTCTTCTTGATGTACCACTGGACCAATGTTTGCTGTGGTAAATAGAAATGTGGATTGCTGTGGTAAATAGGAAATGTGGATTGTATTATTTTTGCTAGAATAAACTTTTTCATTCTACAGCCCTTCAGATGAGTTAGACATATGACCATCTAAAATGACCATGACTATAATGGAAATATTACTATACTGGAATTCTGGGAAATATAGTCCCAAACATCTTGGTCAGAGATACTTACAGTAGAATAACTATAGATCTTGAGCAACAAATCCTAGTGTTTTACAGTTCAAGATCCATCAATCTGCATCTGCAAGCCATTTTTAGCAATTTGCATATTCAGTCTCTGTCCTAGCACATTTAAGGTAATGCCATTTTAAAAATGGTACTCAAACAGAACTGCTTTTCCAATCAAGTTGAACAGATGATAAATCTAATCAGGATTGTAAGGCCTTCCAAATTACTCACCTGCTTTTTACAATAACTGGAAATTAATTTGGAAACAGAGTTGATTTTTCACAGAACAAATGAGTTTTTGCTAGAGAATGATTGCACCAATCACCATTATTGATTATAGTTTATTCTATACAAATGCTAATAGCTATTGATATTAGGTTCTGATATTCTTCCATGATATGCAAAGAGTGCAACTTAAGTTTTTTTCTAACAGTTCCTCCAATTATTAGTAAACACATCAATAAAACTTATATTCCTAGGAATCTGGGGGATACTCTTTTGATATTTTTAATTTTGAAAACATTCTTGTATTTACTTGTTGCTTTAAAATTTTTTTCAAAGGCTACCTTAGTACTTATTTACACAGTGATATAAATAATCAGTTTCCTCTCACCTCCTCTTTGAAATCTACAATATGTTATTTCAACCAGTAAGGATGAAAATCAAATGGGGTTTGATGCTTTTAAACTCCATTCCTCCACCCAGATGAAAAATTTACTACAAGAATAGACAGAATAAAAACAACATGATCCAAAAGCATAATGATAATTACAGTACTTAGATTACAATTAGATTTGTTTTTAATAGTCTCTATGTCAAATCTTCCTCTTCCCTATTCAAATTGACTCAGATTTTTTTTTGTTTTCCTGCACTATATTTACTTTATAAACTGTCATTTATCACAAGTGATAGTCCCTAGCTTACCTTGCCTGATCTTAGAAAAGCTAACCAGAAAAGCTAACCATCTAGATTTGCGATTTGTATTTCGATGAAAGACAAGGCAGAAATCTCAGGATACTGGGCTAGAATAGAACTGAGGAAATATCCTGAATACAGCTATTGTACTGAGGTAGGGATGGGCAATTATGGCTCCTTCATGACTCGTGGACTTCAACTCCCAGTATTCCTGAGCCAGCATGTTTAGACTAGAAAATTTAGACTAGAAGTTTAGACTAGAAAATTTGTCCCTTAGATCATAACTACACAGAAATATTTGAGTAAGAAAATGGTTCTAGTAACCTCCATCATCATGCTTTTTAATAGAGTAGAAACCGTCCTTGAGTTACAACAGTTTAATTACAACAGTCACAATTATTTGAAGTTACAATGGCACTGAAAAAAGTGACTTATGGCCATTTTTCAAACTTATGACCATTGCAGCATCCCCATGGTCACGTGATCAAAATTTGGGCACTTGGCAACTGACTCATATTTATGGTGATTGCAGTGTCCTGGAGTCTCGTGATTGCCTTTTGCGACTGTCTGACAAGCAAAGTCAATGGGGAAGCCAGATTCACTTAACAACTGTGTTACTAGCTTAACAACTGCAGTGATTCTCTTAACAACTGTCTCGCTTATCAACAAATTTTGAGCTCAGTTGTGGTTGAAAGTCGAGGGCTACCGGTATGTTACTGTTAGTATTTCAAAGAAGAAATAAAAAAAAAAACTTAAAGAGATTTTTCATATAAGATGTGCAAGCTTCTCTGTTACCATGTTTTGGTGTATAAGTTGCACTCCCCCCCAAAAAAAGTAGGTGAAAATTGCAGTGCGTCTTATACACCGCATACAGCCATTTTTTGGCCTCCCTAGTCCCCTCCCTGCATCCGTTTTCACCAAGAACAGGTACATTTTTGGCCTTCCAACCCCCCACATCTTATATTCCCTCTCCCCAGCTTCCAGAAGTGGCCCATATTTTGGTGAAAACAGGCTGTGTGGAGGTTTCTGGAGGCCTGCAAAATATTTCTGGGGGATGGGGAGAGGGAATACAAGACACACGCAGGGGGGTGTTGGGAGGCCAAAAATGTGCCTGTTTTCGCCCAAAACAAAGGCCCATATTTTTTTGAAAACAGGCCACGTGGAGGGCTCTGGAGGCCTGCAAAATGCTTCTTGGGTTTGGGGAGGGGGAACATAAGGCACGCGGAGGGGGGGTTGGGAGGCCAAAAATGAGTCCATTTTTGCCAAAAATGGATCCTTTTTTTTTTTTGCAAAAACAGGCTGCGTGGAAGGTTCTGGAAACCTGCAAAGTATGTATGTATGACCTGAAAAATGCTTCTTTTTGGGCCAGGGAGGGGGAAAACAAGACACGTGGAGGGTAAAAAATTTTTTTCTTGTTTTCCTCTTCTAAATCTAGGCACATCTTATATTTGGGTGTGACTTATATGGTATATACACACTGTAGGGATATTCCACACCAGAATGCCAAGTTTAAGGCCTCATAGTCTCATGCAGTCACCCTGAATAGGCTGGAATAGACCCCTGAGAATTAGTCACAAACTTGCTCCTATATTACATTTATTCACTTACATTTTAATTTCATCAAAACTATATGAACTTAATTTAAGTTTTCTTCTCTTTGTGCTTAATTTGAGTTTTCTTCTATTTTCTTGACCTGGTTCTGCCTAGTTTTTGAAATGCAGTCTCTGGTGAGCTGTTAATGGCCAATTTCAGCCTTAAACTCAAAACATATTAAATATTAAAAAGTGTAGGGCAGGGTGGACTGGAATAGAGCTTATAAAGACTCAACTTTTGCAATGTATGACAATATTCATAAGACAATATATGAAGGGATATGAATCTCCAGACCTAGATGGACTCTATCCTGGAATTCTGAGACAACTTGACGATGGTCTTTCTGAATTTTTATATCTGAGAAATGTTGACAAGCTGGTGAAGTGCCAGCGGTCTGGAAGAAGATGAGTCCTAGGGAGGGGGGCAGTATACAAATATATGAAATATATGAAATATATATATGAGTATTGACCTTATTCAACAATGGGGAAAAGGAGAGTCCATGGAACTTGAGCAGACCACAAAGAGATCTATTAGTTTCAAAACAATTTAATTGTTTGATATATTTCAAAGCAATTTAATTACTAAATCATGGATGGATTTGTCAAAAAATATGTCTTTCCCGACTAAAATTTAATTTTTGGATCTGGAAGGTAGGGTTGGAGGACTGACATAATAATCTACTTCTTCTGTATCTCATTTAATTCTATTTTATTATACTAATATTTCATTTTTTCACTAATCAGTTTGAACTATCTTCACTGTTCTGTAAAGGTAATTAAATAGTCATCACATCTTAAACATCTTGGAATTTAATCTAATCCCTCAAAAAACCAAAAACAAATGGAGAACAGAAAAAAATAACAGAACAATTCCAGAATCTCAGAGTTTACCTAAAACTTCAAAACAGTTAAGAATCAACAGCTACAGTATGTGGCAGACAAAAAATCTCTAAGTAAAACCAACAATAAAAAATACCATCTACACCTCAAATAGATATGAACCCTGAACTGGGATTTGGAAACTGAACTGGAATAAAACAGTAACTTTTAATTTTCTCTTTCTCTCTTTATTAGGAATTAAGCCATCTGGAAAAATAAAAAAACCACATCTATGTCTTTAATAGCTTCCCTGTCTCAAATAGCTGTTGTTTCCCCAACAAATTTATCCCTGGGGCAAAAATGAACAAGTCATATAACCTTCAAAGCAATTTACAACGGACATTATTGTCAGAGTGTTTACTGACTTCACAAATAATAATTTCTCTCCCTGAATATTTAACATCTATTCTGATTAGCAGAGTAGTTAACTGTCATTGGTAATGGGATGACAATTAGTGGATATGTAGCTGGCTTGAAAACTGTATTCAAAGATATTTATTCACTGTACCTCATCATACTGGACAAAGAAACAAGTATAATGCCACAACAGGAAGTCCTAGGCAAATATTTATAAATTGATAGATGATACAAAAGTGTGTCGGATAACTAATAGCTTAGAAGATGGAGGGGGGGACTGAAAATGGTTTCAATAAGTCTGAGGAATAGTCTGAAAAAAGTAAAATGAAGTTTGTCAGAAACAAATGGAATTCAGAAATGGAACTGAAATGCAGAGGCATGGGGGAGGGCCATGGGAGAATACCTGGCTAGACAATAAAATGTGTGGGGGGAAAAAGAACTTGGGATAGTAGTTGAGAATAAAGGAGGAACCAATAATGGAACATGGCTGCGAGTTGCACATAAATATAGTTTCCAAATCATGGGAAGTAATAGTTTCATCTTATTCTGCATTTGTCAGATCCCCAATGCAAGCACATTTCTTCCTGTGAGTGAGTTCCAAAGCACAAGAGCCACGATAGAAATTACCTGCCACATGGGTCACTTCCCAAGTACATGTTGCGTGGTGGGGTGGGGGGTGGGGGGGCGGGTGTGTTATTTTACATTGACGTTTGGACTTCAAACTTAATTGAAAAAATGTTCATGGCAAAGAGCCAAGACAAGGTGGGTCAGTTGTGCTGAAACTCAGTGCTTCTCTATTGGACAAACTGTACCTCTTACTTTGTAGAGATTATTCCAGATAATTGTCCAGAAGAATTATATTATGAGAAACAGCATTCTCAAGTCTAATGTTTCAGCTACATTAGGGAGTGGGGAGAAGCAGGGAGAAAAGAAAAGCTGGCTAGAAAACTGGGGCCATGCGCAGGCACTAAAGCACCAGAAAGCATTCCATTGATGGAAAGAGCTTGAGATAAGATAAAGGTTAAAGGCCACCACAGATGATCAGTTTCAAGAGAAGATTGTACAATTTCTCTAATATACTGGAATACACACCTAAATCAGCCATATGGAACAAATGGCTTTAATTGTGCATTTTGTAACAACAGCACAAGCGAGAGAAAATGTGACTGTCAGAGACTGGGTTACGGGAGCTGATATAACAAATGGGCCTTTTAAAAAGCTGAAAGGGTCAGGACTATAATAATGGTGCCAGCGCAAAAAGAAAGCACATAAGAGCACAGATACATTTCCAAGAGTTAGAGCCTTGATTATTTTTGCCCCATGCTTTTCTCACTTATTGAATTTGGTGCTCAGGGATGCTACTGCATCAGTTTCTGGTGATGAATTTTTAAATGTAAGTCAAAACATCAACATGTTTCTTTTTCTGTGTTGACTCATCAGCGGCAAACATTGAAGCGTGACACTAAAACCACTGAAGGCCATACTAGGAAAAGGTCAAGTGGAATATAAAGCCTACCAATTGAGAAGATAGAGGATGCCTTAGTTGCCAATAGGGAGGATACATTTTTGATTGAAAGTGTTTGTTTTTGTAAATGTATACATTATGAACCAGTTTGAATTTTCAATATGTCTGCATAAATATGACCTAAAACATGATCTGTTCACCACATGTTCTAAAACTAGATAATGAATGAGTCATGAATAAATGAGTCAAAAAATTATATTTGTTCATTTATTTATTGAGGAAAATGATACAAAGCTATATTGTTGACAAACTGTAAGACCTTTCAAGATACATTCAACAAGATCAGTTTCAAAAACCAAATGCTTTTGTTGGTTTGGGCACACTTGTTAATGCTTCTGATAATAGTTGCCAATAGAGAGCACTGTTTTTTCAAGTGGAAGTTCTCATCTTAAAAAAATATGAGCTGGCCTAAAAATTGAGTCCTTTGGGAAGCAATTCAAATCTCTGCAACCAGGAAGACATGGAAAGTACCTCTTTGCTAATCCAAAAGATTAACATGTCACATTTTACTATGTAATCAGGAAAAATTTGATCCCATGTTTCCAAATTCTCCTCCATGCACTGACTTTGGTTATATGATCAGTGTTACTAGTTGTGTGATCAGTGCTATCGGTTTGTGATCAGTGCTATCAGTCTCAAAGTTTTTATTTTATAATTTATAATTATGAATGAGATTTTCTGAAGGCCCAAATGCATAAGAATTTAGAAACATCTTTGAAGTGATTATGATGATAGATATAAATTAGAAAGGTCACTTGTAGTCTTGTACATATTTCTTCAGTATTTTATATTTCACTTCTTCCAGTTTACCTAATGATCCTAACATCCCTTGCATTTCTTTCTTTCCTCTTGTCAAGCAGTACAGCTCTGTAACTTGATGGACTGAACTCATATTAGATTTTAAAAAAACCAATCATGTGAATTTACTGGGTGTTCAGCAATACTGCCACTAAAATAAAAGCAGTTATTCCAGTGTAGGCACTTCAGGCCTACTGATTTTTAAATGATGGAGTAGACTTGTGAATAAACATGAAAAACTCCAATGCCCAACAATAAACTAGAGAAAGAAAACCAGAGTTTGGCACGTCGAAGGGAAACTGAAGATACAAAACTGAGCACACTAACAAATCTGTTAAGGGGTTGTCTGGCCCAAGGGCACTCTTAATGATGATCAATTTCAGCAGCTGTTGGAACAAATGTTTAATATATTGACATCATTTATGTTCATTTGTAGCAAATAATTACATTACAGTTGCTTATTTTCACTCAAGTTGCTTAATTCCTGTAATAATTATAGATAAAATTGTTTATAAGATTGTGTTGTGGAATTCAGCTGACAACAATAGTTCTTTAATTGCTAAAGAAAATCCATGCAGATGGCAAAAAACTGCACAATGAAGAACAGAGTGGACCAGTTAAGCTTTCTTCACCTTCCAGGAAAACATATGTTGGGGCAGCATCTCCTAGAATTCTGCCTAGGAATTTCAGTCCCAGAACTGGAGATCTTACCATGAGGAAACTATTCTATTTGAGCCCTAAATTGCAGCCCATGAACAAAGCTGAATTAAACTGAAGGCAGAATGTAGCTGACCTTGGCTGATGTCAAAAAGTAAACATATAAAGGTCTAGTTTAGGCTGACCATGTTTGAAAAACAAAAAAAGAGGACGGGGGGGGTCGGCGGGGGGTGGGGTGGGGGCGTCGGCGTCGGCCGGGGGGCGGCGCG
>JAEANM010007991.1:0-17320 GCA_017656035.1 Myanophis thanlyinensis | reverse complement strand
TTTGCTGGCTGAGGGATTCTGGGAGTTGAAGTCCACAAGTCACAAAATGGCCAAGTTTGCCCACCCCTGTTCTAGACACTCTGCCGTAAAGCCCAGATTGGTGGAGAGTTGCAGTGATGGTTGTCCTTCTGAAATTCTGTCTCATCTCCATACAGGGTCTCTGGAGCTCTGAAGTCAGAGTGATGATTGGGTCCTTGGTCACTTTTCTTATTAAGGTCCTTCTCCCCTGATTGCTCAGTTTGATCAGGCGACCAGCTCTTGAAAACATCTTGGTTGTGCCAAACTTCTTCCATTTGAGAATTATGGAGGCCACACTGTGCTCTTAGGAACTGTCAGTGCAGCAGAAAATTTATTGTAGCTTTCCCGGGATATGTGCCTTGTAATAATCCTGTCTCTGAGCTTAACTTAACCCCTCACTTGAAATCCTGTCTTTTTTTCCTCGGTTGGTTGTTTCCTGAGATATATTTCTGGGTCCATTGACTGCCACTTTTTAGAACATCAAAAAATAATACAGTAGCAGCATAAATAAAATGGAGAAATGGAGAAAACAGTTTCATGGTTTGCTATTTCTGGAGCAAAAATTTAGTTAGATATATTTTGTTAAGAAAATACATAACAGAAATACATGTTTCAGAGGAAAAAGATAACCAATATTATTGTAAAAATAAAACATGTTATTGTTTTAAATAAAGCTGCCTTCTAAAATCAGACAGGTATCTTTATGGTTGCCATTAAATAACACAATGCAAATGTAACTATAGGTCTAAAGATTAGCATAAATGGATTAAAATAATTGCCTGGAGGTAAGTGCAAAACAGAAAGTTTAACTAAAAGGGATCTTGAAGATAAAAAGCCTCACTTAAAATATGAGTGGCTTTGTTTTTGTTTTGCCTTTGAATCCTTGTTGACTCCTGTAACTGCCAGAATAAGTCTTAGAAAAAACTTGAAAACTTTTACCATGTCCTCGTTCCTATGCCTTACCTAAATTGACCTAGCTGGGTATATGCCTAAGGCAAGGGAAAATTCATGATCTCCCAGTTTCTATCCTGCTCTTCTACCCACAACTCAAACTGACACTCATTCATTTCATTTCATTCCATTCCATTTATTCATTCTGCCTTTATTGTTTTTACAAATAACTTAGCAATGTTTCTTTTTCTTCCTAATGCTTCTTCTTTCCCAATGCTGCTTCTTCCTCCTGTTTTCACCACAACAACCCTATAAGGTGAGTTGACTGAGACAGAGTAAATGGCCCAAAACCATCCAGTTGGCTTTCATGTCTAAGGTAGGAATAGAACAGCCAGTCTCCCTGTTTCTAGCCTGGTCCCTTAACCACTAGACCAAACTAGCTTTTTTAGTTAGATAATGAAAAGTAAATCTATCCTAAACATAGGAGGAAGCCAAATCTAACAGACCATAATTAACCAAGTTCAGGTGCTATGGATTATTATATGCATATGAAAATCAATTTTAGGCATAAAATTACATATTTTCAGACATTTTGTCTATTGGCTAGAAATTGTTCTGTTTAAACATGAGTTTCATACAATTTCAGCTTATTTTTGAATGTGTTCCATATTAGAAGAGAAGACATTATTACTGCCACCTGCTATTCTGCCATTCACATATCTGGCTATCTGCCCACCTGCCTATCCTTTTCTTTTTCTCTGAATAAGATTGACTCTTATTTTATTCTATTTGAATAAAATAGAAGACAGTTATCTCTAACCAATTATTTTTTGCATTTGAACATAGCCATTTCTTTTGTTATGCAGATGAAATACAGGTGGTGCCCAAATTATATTTTGTATGAAACAGACGTATTGATTAAAGATCTCTAAAAGTTGTACTATATAAAGAATTATCACACATCGTACAAGAGCTTTCTAGGAAGATGTTAAATGTCATAATATTCATCTCCAAAGTTCTCCTGCTCAAGCAACGATTGTATTAGCTTCTCATTTAGAACATTAAGTTATTTATTCAACCTACCTAATAAATAAAGATTTGGACAAGGCAGTCAGAATTAGACATCTGAATCCCAGCCAATCTACATCCACTACATTGCATTAGTTATAAGGGGATAGAATAGAATTTAAAAAGAAACTACTGTTGATCAATACAAGGCAATTATATTTTAATTTACAGGCTTTTTCCTATTATATTTGAAAATATTATAATAAAAATAATTTGCAGTGGTTTTTTTCAACATAGAACATACAAGCAATCCCTACTGCTAATATAAATAGAAAAAAAATAAAATCTTTCTACGCCTCTTTTTCTCCAAGTTCCCCTTATTGGTATATAATTGATAAATTAATATAAAATATATTTAATTGTAGTTGGCTATAGTTAATGAAGTTAAATTATTTATCAGTGATTGTGACTATATTCAGAGAAAACCTTAGCAGTCATTTTAGCCATTTGTATAGGAAGACAGAAATGGCATGAGCATTCTCAATTGTCCTATGGTTATTATTGGTTAATGCTTGCATAGGAGGTCAGTTAATCAGATATGCTAAGTTCATTTATTTCAGTAAATGCAACTTAAAAGGTGAAACTCATATATGAGATAGACTCATTACATGCAAAGCAAGATAGTTCAAGCCGTGATTTGTCATAATTGAGATGATTGTGGCATACAGCTCATGAAAACCCCAAATCCACAGTCTCAGAAAATTAGAATATTGTGAAAAGGTTCAATATTCTAGATTCAAAGTGTCAATTAATTAAACCATAACACCTGCAAAGGGTTCCTGAGCCTTTAAATGGTTTCTGGTTCAGTAGGAAGCACAATCATGGGAAAGACTGCTGACCTGACAGTTGTGCAGAAAACCATCATTGACATCTTCCATAAGGAGGGAAAGCCTCAAAAGGTAATTGCAAAAGAAGTTGGATGTTCCCAAAGTGCTGTATCAAAGCACATTAATAGAAAGTTATGTGGAAGGGAAAAGTGTGGAAGAAAAAAGTGCATAAGCAGCAGGGATGACCGCAGCCTGGAGAGGATTGTCAGGAAAAGGCCATTCAGAAGTGTTGGGGACTTTCACAAGGAGTGGATTGAGGCTGGAATCAATGTATCAAGAGCCACCACACAGAGATGGATCCTGGACATGGGCTTCAAATGTCGTATTCCTCTTGTCAAGCTACTCCTGAACAACAAACAACGTCAGAAGCGTCTGTTGCTCAGTGGTCCAAAGCCGTCTTTTCTGATAAGAGCAACTTTTGCATCTCATTTGGAAATTAAGGACCCAGAATCTGGAGGAAGAATGGAGAGGCACACACTGCAAGATGCTTCCAGTGTGAAGTTTCCACAGTCTGTGTTGATTTGGGTGTCATCTGCTGGTGTTGATCTACTGTGCTTTATTAAGTCCAGGGTCAATGCCACTGTCTACCAGCAGATTTTGGAGCACTTCATGCTTCCTTCTGCAGACGAGCTTTATGGGGATGCTGACTTCATTTTCCAGCAGGACTTGGCACCTGCCCACACTGCCAAAAGCACCAAAACCTGGTTCAATGACTGTGGGATTACTGTGCTTGATTGGCCAGCAAACTTGCCTGACCTGAACCCCATAGAAAATCTATGGGGCATTGCCAAGGGAAAGATGAGAGACATGAGACCGAACAATGCAGAAGAGCTGAATGAAGCTATTGAAGCATCCTGGTTTTCCATATCAGCAGTGCCATAGGCTGATACCTTCCATGCCATGCCACATTGAGGCAGTAATTGCTGCAAAAGGGGCCCAAACCAAATACTGAGTACATATGCATACTTATACTTTTCAGAGATCTGATATTGTTCTATGTACAATCCTTGTTTTATTGATTGCATGTAATATTCTAATTTTCTGAGATTGTGGATTTGGGATTTTCATGAGCTGTATGCCATAATCATCTTAATGGCTTGAATTATCTTGCTTTGCATGTAATGAGTATCTCGTATATTAGTTTCTCCTTTTAAGTTGCATTTACTGAACTAAATGAACTTTTGCATGATATTCTAATTTTCTGAGTTTCACCTGTACTATGCAAAGTATTTCTCTGTAGCATTCTGAGGCTCTGTCTTTTGGTTTTCAGAATACATTACTATTTTTAATTAGTGGAAGGGGAACCATAAAAATATAACAAATATAACGTTAGATTATAGATCACAGTTCCATGTGTGGATGTACTGATCAGTCTAAATTTGATCCATATGCATGTCGTAGCTACTGGTGCATTATTTCATTCTATTAAATGTCAAACAGAATGGTTTTAAAAAATAGTGCCAGGAAAAAAAATACTTGGTACTTTGTATATTTTATACAAATTATAATTTTTTCCAGAAATATATGGATTTTTCTATTCAGCCTTTCCCCCCCCCCCCATATAGTTATTCTAGTATATAATTTCTCCTGAACAATTTTTCCTATAATTAGCAAGCAATTTAACTTGTATATTTTTTAAGAAAATTCTCTCAAATATGGTATTTGTATAAATGTGTCAAAGTGATAAATAAAAGTAGTGCTGGTCAATAAAAAATAACAAATTGATCTATTTTTACTATTTGTGGTTCTTTTTTGAACTTCTAAACAGTTACATCAATTTAAACAATATTTATCATACTTTAGTAGCATGGTTTTTTTTCTTTTAAAACATATCATTACATTTTACATTGTCTCAAAGGTGCTTTTTTACTTGGCAACTGGACTTTCTTGTTTTTTCTTGGAAGACGTTTTGTTTCACATTCAAGATTCAGCTGTGACAGGATAGTGGGGAATGGAGGGATTAATATTCCTTGCAGACAACTGGTCATCTGCATCCTTTTTGAGGATCTTTGAAGCACTTGGAGGTTTATCTGTGTCCTCAGGGTCATCTGAGTAGTGTTCCTGGTTTCTAGTGTGCAATTTTTTCTCTGAAAATCCATTCCTACTCCCACACCATTCAAAGGGTTTTCATCCCAAACTGTATAGCTAAATGTCTATAGAGATTCTGTCACCCAAGTCATGATACAACCATGACCTCGATGATTGAGAAACTCTGCAGACTTATATCATTACATTGCAATAATATTTATCTATATCTGTGGCAAACAAATCTTCCTATTAGAAAAACCTTCCATAAAGCCAACATATCTGGTCCCTTTTTCTTTTTTAAGTTATAAGTAATATTTCTGTATCAGAGTCTGCCAAAAAATTAGCTATAATTCAATTTGCCTTGTATCCCATGAGATCAAGGTAGAAATCATAAGAATTTTAATTTCCATCCAAAGAACTGCACATAGTAACACTAATTATTTAATTAAAACATATAAGCAGAATGTATTTCCTTAGGATTACAATGTATTCATGGAGTATCTAAATTCTTTCTGTCTATCTTTACCCCCAACATATCATCCTCCTTATTTTCTTTACATTTTCCTCTTTTAAAAAATGAAATTAATTCATACCTGGAAGCTAAACAATTGTCTTTCCAAATTATAAATTATAAATAATTTTTGAGAACACACACTAGCCTGTTGTATAACAAAAGAGTGGTATTAAGTTTCAGTTAATCAGATGAATTTTTAACAATGATAATAAGAACAGCTTCACAATAGCTGAATTAATCATTGAGGGAGATACTAAGCTTCTTTTTACTAACTGATAACTATTAGGAATACTTTAAATGGGATTCCATATACTGAGCAATAGACTGATATTGAAAGCCAAAATAATCCGTTTAAAATTTTGATTTTTACAAAAGTGTGAGGGAAGTATCAGTGTTTTGACTATCCATCGACAAGAGTAAATTTTTTGTCATAACTACTGAAATGGTTAATTTTATCATGGCATGTTCAGATACAGAGAAAAGGCTATGTGTTTGCCATTTCAAGTTTGAAAAAACAATCAATTGTTGCAAGTAACTAAATGATTGTGAAGTTTGGCTGCATTTGACTGGGCTCAGGTGGTACAGTGGCAATAAGGTTTGCCATTAATTTTATGATGCAGGTGGTTTCAGTCTCTCTCTCTGTCTCTCTCTTTTTTTTTTTTTTTTTTTTTTTTTTTTGCTGGATGAACAAATGCATTTCACTTGAACTGTCTCTTTTATTTAATTTTGTTGTCTAGCTGATGTTTGGCACTGAAAGATATGACCAGTGTTTGTAGCCCCTTGAGAAGACTGATTGTTCAGCTGAACAATATTTTGAACTATAAGGAATCCCATTCATTCATCAGTGCTGTAGACTTTGCTTCCTTTCTTTCCCAGGAAAGACTTGGAATGCTTTCATACAAATGATGGCTACCTGTTTATTCCTAACAGTTATTTATAAAAGTGTAAATTTTTAATATAAAAATACTCCTATTTACTTCAATTTGTGAAACACACATCCATAAAAGTATCTGTTCATCATTCATTTTTCTTACTGTATAAATCAATGTCATCTTAAGCAAATGTTGTCGTTTATAATAACTGATGCCATGATATTCTGAATCCTATTTCTTTGGAATTTGACCTTTTTCTCCAAAGCAAAACTATTTCACTCTTCGTATTTACATATACCTAATAAGTGTCACAGTATTTTAATGATTAAAACTCCATAAAATCCAATATATAATCTGTGGAAATTTCTGAACAAAATATTTTGCTGGAATATTTCAGTATGGAGCAGAACTGTACCAGAGATTTAATTGTAGCTCATGGAATTAGTACTATGTGATTGATTTTAACATATTTTAGATCAATACTTTTTGCCACTATTATCTTTCAAAAATATTGTGTATATTTTTTTCCTGAATATACTTAGCAATACCATTTAATATTTAGACTTATACTGGTATATCGCTTCATAGTGCTTTACAGCACTCTGTAAGTGATTTACAGAGTCAGCATATAGTCCCCAATAATCTCATTTTACTGACCTTGGAAGAATGGAAGGCTGAGTCACCCTTGAACAGGTCAGAATTCAATTTCTGGAAGTAGGTAAAGTCAGCCTCAATACTGCATTCTAACCACTGTACCACCATGGCTCCACTTATTGGTCTTTGGCCATTGTCTTAACCTTTTGAATATTTTGTGCAAGAATTCACTTGCCCAGAAGGTTAAAAGAAAGTGAAAGTCATGAGCATTCATAGATTGCCAATCTGTTGCTATATGACTGTAAATGTATAATTTTTTCACACCACTATTACTGAAACTGGTTATTTATTTTTTCCTTATCTGTATTTCAAGAAACCATTACAGAGAAGTATAGAAGTATTTTGTAAATGTGTGTGGTAGCTAAGCAAATGTGACTTGGACATTTTATTCATTTAGCATATCTATTTCTGCTTTCAGAGACATCACTATTCCTGATTTAGATTTAATTTTGCTGATGTGTTATTTTTAAATCTGGCATGCTATTTTCAGTTTTTTGTTTTGCTATATTGAATATGAATCTCTTCACATATTTAACATAATGAGATGTTGAATTTATCCTGTTTCTAAACGGAACAGTTTTCCCATCATATGTTACAGAAATGATTTTTTTTAATGCTATGTTTCAGGCTAGGATATATTTTCACACCTAAAATATGTGCAATAAATGATGATAGAACTATAAGTAGAATTATTTAACTCCAAAATAATAGTGTATACGCCATTCTTACAGCTTTGTTAGAAGAATAGCAACCCTATTATATCAATTGTTTCAAACATATATGACAGTGCTGAAAATATTTATATCCCTAAATAAATCTGAATGTATGACTCATGACAATTTGTGGTTCCTTTTCAATAGGAGGAGAAGTCACAAAGCCCAGATTTACTCAGTATTTTCATGGCAGTCTTGCCAGTCTTACCATACGGCCAGGCAAAATTAAGAGTCAAAAAGTGATTTCCTGCTTGCAGGCTTGCAAGGAAGGTCTGGATATTAATTCCCTGGAGAGTCTTGGACAAGGAATAAAGGTAAGAAATGAACTGATACAATCTTTACTAACATCTAAAACTGATTTATGAAGTGCAGAGCACAAAATAGAATACAAAAGCACTCCAAGAAGCAATCTAATTTTCCATAAAGTCACACAAAGACACAAGTAAAAGTGGAACATTGGGACACCGAATGTATTCTTTCTGGTGTAAAACTATAGAAATCAGATGTTGTAAATGTTTCGCAGCTTCTGTCAGTGAAATGATTCTGTGTAGAAGCAAGTGAGTTTACCATGAGATGCAACACACACATACGTAAACAGGTATGTAAAATCAAAGAACTTAGAACACTTGTGAAAGACTTCAACTGCCCCCCCCCAAAAAAAGAGCCTTTGCAAATTGTGGAAATATGAAACCAAATTTCATAATTAGAACTGTCTGCTGAAATTAGATCCCTTTTTGTTATTATCTGTGGAGGCCATAACATATCAGCATGATCAAAAAGGATTCTGGCACAGATTGCAAGTTTGAGGACTTGCTTAGATCTTTGCATCAAGTCAGCTTCTGCTTTTACGCAAATTAGACACAAATTACTTTTTTATTTTTTATTCTAAGAACAATTTTTAAAAAGTAAAGCTACTAGTGCAGATTTCACAAACTGTAACACGTTATATATACAAACCATATGACAGCCCCACCAATGGGAGTAAGCCATAGTAGATAAGTATTGAAAAAAGTGGGATAAACATATTACAGATTTATTCAATCTATCAGAATCACTGAGTGCTATACTTTGCACAGTTTTAAAAAACAAAATACTTATACTAAAAATAGAACTTGTGGTAAACAGAATATTCATTTTGTTTATCATTAAAGATTCTAAAACTCCTTCAATATGTTAGTGATAGCAAATCAACACTCTCAAATTCTATAAAGGTTGAAAATAAGTTCTACCAAAATGTATTGCATTGTGTTACATTATAATTTTTTCTGATTTCAAATTCAGTTTGTAGAATTTTGTAAATATTGGTAGTCCTCGAATAACAACAATTAATTTAGTGACTGTTCGAAGTTACAGTGGCACTGAAAAGAGTGACTTATGGTCATTTTTCACATTTATAACCATTGCAACATCGTCCTGGTCATGTGATCAAAATCCAGACACTTGGCAATGGATTCATATTTATGACAATTGCAGTGTCCCAAAGTAATATGATCTCCTTTTGCGACCTCCTTACAAGCAAAGTCAATGGAGAAGCCAGATTTACTTAGCAATCATGTCACGAACTTATCAATTGCAGTTTTTCACTTTAAAAACTGTAGCAAAACTGGTCATAAAATGATGCAAAATTCACTTAACAAATGTTTCATTTAGCAACAAAATTTTTTGGCTGAATTGTAGTCATAAGTCAAGGACTACCTGTAACACCTGTGCATTTGTCGATTCATATCAATGTACTCACCCATTGGGTTGCATAATACCTAATTAATGAGAGGCTGTGTGATATAAATAACAAAGAGAATGCAATGAACTATTGAATAATACTTGTGTTTACTCAAAAAACGATGTCAGCCTTCTCAAATAAACTAGACAGGAAACCCAACTAGATAAGCTAATCCTACTTTATTGTAATTCTACATTAACAGAATCTTGCAAGTCTGAAGATACAAACTCACCACTCTACTTTTAACCTCCTGTTCAATTTGTGTGGCTCCTTCCTAAGCTTCTTTCTCTGAGCATTAATCTCTATCTCTTGTCTGCTTGTTTCCTGGATAACATCTCTTCCCCTCATCCCCCCAGGTTCATCCACAGGTTCCATTACAAAAAGCCAACATGATAGTTACAACTGCCTGATCAAAAGAACACTCCTTGGTAAATGTCTGACATTAACACATGCATAAAAGAGGAAGGTCTTTGATTTCCTTGTCATCCCTATAAAGGCTCCAGGCCATTATGAAATCTAATATACTTAGACTTTGTAAAGATTATGAATACACTGTAAATATGGCATTTATACAACATCCATTAATATTGCTTGCAGTGCACTGCTTGCTGCTCTTGGAGTGGGGGCAAGTAGGAATCATTTTAAAAAGAAGGCATGAAGAACAGATATTAAAAATAGTATAGCTTTTGCTGATACTATATCCAGATGTCCAACTACCATTAGCCAACAGGGGAAATTATCTGCTCTACAATTCCAGTTTGAAATCTCTGCCCTGTTCCAGAAGTTCTGTACTGTCTGGAATATTCCATCACCTCAAAAATTCTGCTTTTTGGAATCTTGGTGTGATGCTGTGCTTTAATTAAATCCTAATTATGAGATAAAAAGTGGAATATTTTGCTACAAGACTTCTGGAAATTGTGGAGCATTTTTGACAGACTGTTAATTCAATTAAAAAGAGAATATCAGAACTTTCAGTATTACAGTGCATTTTTAGGTTCCATACTATTGGCTTTGGATATTCATCCAGTCAAAGATGTCTGGTTAATAACAGAATTGGAAGGGACCTTGGAGGTCTTCTAATCCAACCCTCTGCTCAGAAAGGAAACCCTAGACCAGTGGTGGCAAACCTTTTATTTACCGAATACCGAAAAGAACACGCCTTCCATGTGCGATCCACACTTGCGTGCAGCTCCTCCATGTGCGCTGCATGTGCAACTGCACCATCTACACATGCATGCAGCTTTTGCACATGCAATGCATGCGTACTACATGCAGGCACTCACACACACATGAGCAATCGGATGTGCATGTGCAGGACAGCTCCGAAGACCAGCTGGATTTCCTGCTGCAATCGCGCGCATGCACAGTGGAGGCCCAAAGACCAGCTGGGTCTCTGCAATCGCGCATGCGTGCATGCGCAATTGCATGTGCATTCTCAGCTGGAGGTAGGTTGGCTGACAGCTTGTGTGCCCATCAAGATGGCTCTGTGTGCCACTTGTGGCACCCATGCCATAGATTCGCCATCATAGCCCGATACCATTTCAGGCAAACAGTTATCCAATCTCTTCTTTAAAAACTTCCAGTGCTGGAGCATCCACAACTTCTGGAGGCAAGTAGTTGCACTGATTAATTGTTCTAGCTGTCAGGAAATTTGTCCTTCGTTCTAAGTTGCTTATTCATCATATATCATTAGACTAGGGAAACAGGAACTCAAGCTTTATTAGTGCTCCTCAATTTTTATCATATGTTCCTTCTTCTTTCAGCTGTTCCCGTTAGGGATTGCCACAGCGAATCATGTTCCTTCTACAAGAGGAAACTTTGGCTGCAGTGCTTTTACTGTAAAAGGGGTTCACTGGCAGTGTACTTAACAGCATGTGTGCTTTCTAGAAATTAAAAAAAATACTTCTTTGCTTCATTATGAAAAAAAGGAGCTGCTACTTACTTATGCTTTTCCTTACAGTAGTGGAACTGTGTTTTCTCACAATGCCAAGCAACACAGAGATACTAGTTCGTTATTATTCTAGGAGTTTGTCTTCTGAAAGAAACTGTGTTCAAATTGAAAAAGAGGCCCCAGCTTTATTCCATGAGTCAAAAGAGTCTACAGATCTCTCTGTGGGCATACTTTTGAAATTTATATTTACTTCAAATCTCTTGGGAATCTTTTCTAATACAAAGACTATACCCTTAATATTTGTATGCATCATTACAGTCTCTTGGCTAATGATTACTCACTCGTCTATTGCCAGGAATAACAATAGCCGGAGGTGATAGTCTGACTCACCTGCCACATAAAATGCCAGATTTCAAACTGCCATCACTGCTGGAACTCTTAATGCTGAAGGCCCTCCCACAGCTACCATTTCAGGCTGATCAAATTGCAAGATTGCCTGCTTGAGACCCCAAAGTAACTCATGTGTTAAATTGGCTGTATAAGGGTTGGTCAGTTCACAGGCTACTGGAATTTAAACCATTCAAAACCATCAACTTGAGATATCTCACCATAAAGGGTTTTTTTTCTAGCAGGGAAATTACATTACTGTAAGAAGCCATCAAACTGTCATACTTCCTGAAACATTATGAATGTTTTGGCAAGAAATATGCTTACGGCTAGGACTGATCTGGCCAGTGGAAAAAATGGCATGCTCCTTGAAAGAAATCAAAACACCTTGTAATGACTCCCTATTGAATTTGTGAGACTATTTCAGACACCCCCACACACACCCCAATGATGCTATACTCTTATTCAAAATGTAACAATAATAGTATTGCACTACTTATTTGGAAATCATAGATTGCCCGATATTATCATCTTAGATAATATATGTGTGTTTATCAAAGACATTTTATGAACAATACACTTTCCCAAACCTTTACAGCCCCCTTAACCTATTCAAATAATCTTCAACCAAATAGCTGGCTGAGGAGATGATGCAGATAATCTTGGATTAAATGAAGCAAATCGTTGGAAGATACTGGGTCAGCTTCCTTCTTGTATAATATACTACTCCTTGCTCAAAATATGAATCAGTTCTGGTGAATTACATATGGGGCTATGAATATAAAATAGCCTTGACTTTTTATCCTTTGTAATATTTACAAAATAAGCAAGAATTGGAAAGGTGCTTTATTCCTATTCTGCATTCATTGTTGTTAAATGAAGAGGTCTTTGGAAAGAATCTCTGGAGTGGGAAACAATTGGTTTCCTCAACTGTCATAGAGTGACATACAAGTTTAATGTTCAGATGGTCTAGTATAGCAATGTCATGTTGATACATTATTCTCAGAGTGAGTTGGCAACCAGAAGCATCATTTTAAAAACTGTTTGGAGTTTATGTCCCTGCACCAGAATTAGTTGAAGATTACATCATACATTGTTTTTGCCTTCAGGAGTTGCTAAAGGAAATTTCCCCGAATCTTGTATAGTTTAACCATTTCAATTCTTCAGAAAGATTCTTGCTTGATGAAATTATCTTACTGTATCTAAAGAGTAGATGTGTTTGTTATGTATTAGTGATACTTTTGGGCATCCTGAAGCTCATGCAGTTCTTTAATGACCCATAGCTGCTGGAGAGAGTTTTGTAAGCAGTCTGAACAGGTGTTTAAAAGAAATAATCATGCTTGGGGATGTTGTACTTCAATATCCACCCTTACTACTTGCATCCTAACATCTAATGCAAGTTCACTACTTGCCCTATCCTTTACAAATGCCTTAGTTTGTCCTCTTTGAGGCTGGTGTTTATTTGAAATCTGCTAGAGAGATCCAAAATTGCTTGTTTTCCATTTTGCCTCCAGCAGCTATCTGATATTGACAAGCAGTTGTTTCTGTGATCGAACTCTGTATTGGAAAAAAGAAATCCAAAAGTTTAAATGTTTCAGCTTCAAAACATTTTTATTCTATGATCTGGAAGCTGGTACGGTGCAAGTTTCTTCATTCATTTTCACCTTTTCAGCCATTTTCAGAGCCAGTTAGACAGCAGGTGGCAAAAACGAAACAAGCTGTCAAGGGCAAGTCTCATGCAGTGTTTTTGAGTTGGCCTGACAGTTGCATGCCTTGATGAAATTGCAATTGGGTTGAGACTTAAATAAAGCAATAAAAAGAAAGATCGTATCTAGCTTTCAAGAATATTTGTGTAACAATTGTTTCTAAGTATACACAAATGTACAGAAATGGTGGGTTGCCCTGGTTCAATCTGGATTGTAGAGAAACTTGTTTTGATTCAAAGTATTTGCATTGGCTTTTAATTGAAGTTCACTGGAATGAAATAAGTGTTAGCTAATAAAACATAGATTTTCCTTATTTTGTTAAAGGTGTGACCTTACCTAGGAAAAAGGCTTCAGGATCTTCTTATTTTAGGTGTTACAATGAGTTGCTCTATATCATTTTCCTAAAAAACTAATTATATCCTTTCACCACCTCTGCAGTATCACTTCAATCCTTCCCAGTCAGTCCTTGTTATAGAAGGAGATGACATTGAGAATATAAATCAAGCTCTCCAAAAAGTCTCTTATATCAACTCAAGACAGTTTCCAACTTCAGGTATTCGCCGCCTTAAAGTGTCATCCAAAGTCCAGTAAGTTAAATTCACTAAGCTTGATAATAGAAGCAATGCATCAGTAAATTCATGTTGAGGATTTTTAAATTTTGGACTAACTGAGAGAGTTTTATAAGCAACAATAATCTTTTAATAAATTGGCCAACAGTTTAATTGTTACAGTGACTATGATTTCTACTATTCCTGCATGCCCATGGACTTCTGGGATGTGTAGAAAATGGCCTCCTGATGCATTCAGTATAAAATGGGCAATTAGGTTCTCAATGCACATTTAACAAGATAGCTTTATCAAGCCTGTTAAGTATCAGTTTGAGTAAGTAATTAAAAATACATAAGCCATTTAATCAAATTTAACCATTGACTATTTGTTACGTTATTTATGAGTTTAAATTGTATGGGTGCAGTGACCTTTGTAAAGATCGTACCTGTCAATGGCACGCTGGGCTGTTCATAAATAATTTGAAAAACTGTATTTTAATGCTCATATGGGACTGAGTAATTCTGATGCTGGTCAGTGAGTAGGCATTCAAAACTAAGTGTACAGAGATCCCAATATCTTTGGATAAATACTCTCTTTAAATTGTGTGTTTCTTAAGAAAAAAGAATAAATGCATAATCTTCCATGAATTAAATGATATATTTTTCAGATGTTTTGGTGAAGATACCTGCATTAGTATTCCAGATATAGATGCCTATGTAATGGTGTTACAAGCCAAGGAGCCCAAGATTACAATAACTGGAATGGATCACTTTGCAAGACCTGCCACCCAATTTGAACATGAAAGAGGAGTGATTCTTTTACCAGATGTTAGAATTGTCAGCACAGTTTCTAAAATGGAACATCCCTCTGACCTGAAAGAAACTGTGACTAAAGGTTTGTTGTTGTTGGGGTTTTTTTAGGTTTATGATTTTCATGACTTAAGTAGAACTTAACGCCAAATATAAATGAATGTTTATAAATGTTTTTCTAGCATATAAAAACAAGCTCTGCTAAGATGGTTGTAACCTTGGAAGAAAATTGTTTAAGGCAAGGTAATATGTTCTATGCCTTTTAAATATTATTGTCCTTCAGTAAAGTGCATAATACATTGAAGAAGCAGGAGGTCATTTTATTTCATTCTTCCCCTGTTTGGTACACTCCAGCCAACAAGGTGTACTTAAGCACTGATTTAGGGAGAAAACAACTTTTTTAAAAAAGAACAGCTGTTCCTTTTTGCTTTGTCCCTTGTGAACTCTGGAGAGTTAGGGAGATAGCATTGACAATGCTGTTTTGTGCAGCATTTATAACCACCATAATTAAAATGCTATGCTAGATGTTTCTTGTACCGTCATCCCTTGGGTAGTAACAACCTGAGCAGACCAACCTTGGTTGTTTAATTTATTTATAATATTTATATTTATTTATAATATTTACTGATTTTTATTTTAAAAATAATGCTTGATTATAATAATAAATACCAAAAATGGACAGTAAAATAGTAATAGTAAAATGATAAATATTGAAATCCCAACTAATTAAAAGCTAATAGCCACATCAAACTATAAAAATTGGAAAGTTTGTAAGGAAGATAGGAGTTTCTACAATGAACTTATCCTGCACTGTTTATTATCACCAATGCCTTGAAAAATTGTTGTATATCCACCGTATGGATCACCATAATGAACTAAGCACAGCAGTCTCTGAATCAGTTTCAAGAGGAGCTCTTCATATAGCATGTGGTAGAACAAAATAAAATTAAGTAGTTATCTTTTAGGCACCAAATAGAGATTTTATAGTTAACTAGATAACTCTAGTTATTGCCCAGTTATGTCTGCTGAACAGCTGGATTTCTTCCAATTTGTTTTAATTAAATAGGTGGCTCAGGACTGGTAAACAACAGAAAAGGAAGCTAAAGAATGTCAGTAAGCTCTTTGGTACATCATACTAGTGAAAGAAGGTTTATGTCAACCAATTTCTCAGAGTGTATTAGTCTAGGAGCAATAGTTGTTGCCAAACCTATACTCCTAATAATTTCATTTATTGTAAACATTATGGCCTAATTATTGCTGGTGGAGAAGTGATAAAACCTAAAGATTTTCTTTGTATGCAACAAGAAGATACACATAAATATAGTGAACAATTTAACTTTGAGAGGTCATCTGTCTGAAGTGACAAATGGATATCCTTGGATTTCATCATAAAAGAGAATTAATTTAATTGATGGCATGTAAAAGACATTGTAGTTGGATTTAGACATCTTAGCCATGCTCAACAAAATTGCATTATTGCATGAATAGCACTTAGCAATAGACATATACCACTTCACAGTGCTTTTACAGCCCTCCCTAAGTGATTTTACATAGTCATCTTATTGATCTCCAGTCTGGGTCCTTATTTTACCCACCTCGGAAAGATGGAAGGCTGAGTCAACCTTGAACCTGATGAGATTCAATCTGCCAAATTGCAGTCAGCCAGCAGTCAGCAGAAGTAGCCTGCAGTACTACATTTTAGCCACTGTGCCACCGCAGCACTTGAATATATTTTATGACCAGTTTGTGAATTAGTGTTGGAAAATCTTTGGGATTATTGGATTATTTCCAGTATTATTGTTTTAAAAACTCAAAGAAGCTGAAATCTTTCATGACACACAGTTTTGTTTCTCTAAACTTTTAATTCTTAGTTGCCTGAAGAAGTGTTCCTTGAAGTGCTCAGGAATAATTCATGATATAAATACTTATACCCACTTGTCCAGAGCCTTCTGCTCTGTATTATAAATAAACACATCATTTGATAATGGTGCTGAGCTTCTCTGTGTTATGTTAGTAACTATAGTAAGAAATTTTAAAACATTTTGCATACACATACACATTTCTTTCATAACAGTATCACTGAATGATGGCATTTTTATCAATATAGTATTTTTCCTGAGAACGAGTTTTCAGTATGATCAATTTTCATTAATATGGAAACCCAAGTTTAACCTTTATTACCTAATACCTGCAAATATATAAATAATACTGTTGTAAGAATCAATACCAAGGTGATTAAGGATTATTTCATAGGGAATATGAAAACAATTACAGCTAAAATACAGTTATGGTTCATTTACAGTACTTATTTCCTTTGCTTATATAAAGATCCCCTGCATATTTGGTAAACATTTTTGATATCAAATAGAAGTAGCTGAGAAGCTCTTCTGTATTGTTTTATCATTTTAGTGATAATATTCTTCAGAATCCAAAACTCATATTCTATATGTATTAGCAGAAACACTGCCAGGTCATATTAACATGGACACGCAGGAACGGTATTCAATTCATTGTAAACTATTAAATAGGCCCAGAGTACACAAACTATCAAACGTGGAAAACTCTTTTAGATAATCTTTGAACAAAAATGTGAATTTAGTAATTCTAGAAATACATATGTTGCCACAGCAACTCCTCCTCCATGTTCATCATATTCTCCTTCCTTTCTTCCTT
>JAEANM010007990.1:0-17321 GCA_017656035.1 Myanophis thanlyinensis | reverse complement strand
GGCACCAGCCTGAAGATGGCGAGTGGGATCTCGCCGAAACGTTGCAAAAAGACTCTGAAACTTACACGGGAAAAGACATAGTATTGGACCCTCTGGCTTATTATTTTAAATAGAGTATGTGTGAGCAAGGAAGTGCTTATTTCAAGCATGAATTGCAGATGAGACTTACTGTAGTACCAAACAAACAATGTTTAAAAAAGCTTTTTGATTCACCTTGCCTTTCAGAACTATTGCAGTGGTTTGGGTGGGAGATATACAAGCCATATTAGGTGAAAGGACAGTGTTTCCAGGAATATAAAATGAAATTCAATCTTGATACGCCCTCTTGTGTTGAGGGATGAATGAACTTGAAGGTCAACTTTATTAAAAGTCCAGGGCATGATTTAACTTTTCAGTATTGCAAAAACAAATACATGGTTATTGAGCCAGAGAATGTAGATGTTTGTGAAGCTTTTATGATTTGATGAAAAACAAAGTATGATGGATTATGTTTGCACAGATAAGGAGTGTTTTCAGTACGTTGGTGTATTCACACATGGAGTGCACTCATGCACCAGAGAAAGAGAACAGAATACCTTGAAGAAGGTATTCAATAGTTATTAGCCTAATAGCTTAGCCTTGGTAAGGAGAGAGGGAGTAAAAAAACCCAGAGATTGTCCTCCCTTGATTCTATTTGGTATGAGTGAATATATAAGATGTTATCAAGATTCTGTTGTTACACCCTGTAACAAAAGAGTTCCAGTATTCTTTATGGAATCTGTTTCTTGATCTGCCCACCTCAAAGGAGTGACACACAGGACACACAACATATCCCGCAGAAAATATCTGATCCATTATTCAGTGATTCTATCCCCAAGTTAACATCCTTTTAAGTGACTGGCCAAAATTATTAATGCTAGCTGATATTGAAGGGCATAATTAGAGGCAGTGAAATTGGGGAAGGTTGTTAAAAACCTTGATTTGCTTTTTGCTCTTTAGGAGGAGAAAATGTACTATGAATCACTGAAGAAGAAATATACGAAACAGGAGTTATTAAGTAGTGAGTTTTTCAATATATAGCTGAGAACTACTAGAGTAGGCACAGGTCAGGTTATAGGTAATTAAAAATATATGTCTTCTAATCACAATCCCTAAAGAAATGGCAGAATATCCTAACTGGTTGATTTTTTTGAATTTGTCCTGGAGTTACAGTGGAAGCCTGCGTAGCCTTGCGTATGATTTTGCTTACCATATTTCAACTTGTATTTAAGCTTAAAATATTTTCAAATGTTTTGGCTGCATATAGAACCATAGCATAGAAATAAATCAGTCTATGCTTTATTTTTCATTTAATTTTCTAATTTGTAGACATTGCTAAAAATAATCTCAGTAGGATTTTCATATTGGCAAATTATGTTTAATAGCCAGCATTATATTTGGACATTCCCATTCACATGTGCCCGTTTCTTCTGCAGCCAGGTTCTGAACAGGCTGTGTCCTGGTAGTGGACCGCAGCCTGGAGGTTGGGGACCCCTGCCCTAGCATTTTGAAGAGTGGTGAAAACAAGTGATCATTTGATAAGTCACAATTGGAGTTTTAAATATAACTTGATTCATTATTTATATCAGGGGTCTCCAATCTTGGCAATTTGAAGTCCACAAGTCTTCAAGTTGCCAAGATTGGAGACCCCTGATTTATATTTTCCTGCTATGTTGGGAGGAGAATTTTACCCCATTTGCGTCTCAAAATTTCTGATCAGTTGCTAATTTTCTAATGATTTTTTCATTATTTGTTGATTAATCTGGAACATAGCTGCATTAGAAAATAATGTGTTTCCCATCTTTAACAAAACATACATGCAACAAAACCTGTGCAGGGTAGAAAATAATACTTATTTCCCATCCCCATTAAATTTTGGTGTAAATTGTTCCATTTCTATTGTTTACAGCATTGAATGTTTTTTTCCTTAACCATATTAGCATCTTCTCCAGATTAACATGTAGTTAAGAGCTTGTAGTTAAGAATTGTTTTAAACAAGATTTAAGGTATATATCTTGCTGTATAGTGTGCATTTTGTCTTTTGGCAATTGTGTAGAACTGTATGCTTGAGTTTTCTCATTTCTCACATTAAGGATACACTTCTCTATTTAGTGTTTCAGAAAAGGACTCTTGACTTCTTTAATCATTAACTTTCTCCTTAATATGTTACTTGCTGGAGATCCATTTATGATCAGAAAAGATAAATTCAAGGTGATGGGGGTAGGGAGGACAAGTGTTGTATTCTGCTTGAGCTGTTACTTTCCCATGCTGTAAACAGCTTTATCTTTAGCTCCTAAGGATATATGAGCACATTATTATTATTTTTTAAATAGGGAGTTCTGAGATTGAGTTGTTTGCACAATCGGTTAATGGTGCTAGTACAAAGGAAATCTGTAGACCATGGCAGTTTATTTAATGGCCATTCAAAGTTCCAATGAAACTGAAAAAAGTATATTATGACCATTTTTTCACACTCATGACTATTGCAGCATCCCCAGAGCCATGTGATTTACATTTGGATGCTTGACAACTGATTCATATTTATGACAGTTGCAGTGTTCCGGAGTCATGTGATCCCCTTTAGTGACCTTCTGACAGACAAAACCAATGGAGAAACCAGATTCACTTAACAACCGTGTTACTAATGTAAGAATTGTAGTGATTCACTTAGCAAATGTGAGGGAAGTCGTAAAATGGGGCAAAATTCATTTAACAAATTTCTCATTTAGCAACATACCAATTTTGGGTTCAATTGTGGTCATAAATTGAGGACTACATGTATTAGCACCCATTCCTTTAATTTCCTAAATATCTTTTACTTTGCAGGAAAGAAGGCTGTTTTGGATTCCAGCCCATTTCTCTCTGAAGCAAATGCTGAAAGAATTGTGAGTACCCTGTGCAAGGTTCGAGGTGCTGCACTGAAGTTGGGACAGATGCTGAGCATTCAAGGTAACTATAATAGCTCATCTAGGGCCCCCCTCCCCCTTTTAACACTCTTTAAGTTTACCGGGAGGAAGTACATATTGGGAAAAGCAAGGATAGGTGATCACATACAACACATTCATGTCAAATAATTTATTAAATGTATTTGCCACCTGACTGTCATTCCAGAGGACACATAACATAGTTTTAGAAGATGGTAAATAACGAAAGTACTTTTCTCAGTAAATCTCAAAGGCTTTCCCCCCCCCATTAAAGGAACAAGTCTTGTTGAAGTTCCATCCCTTCTAGAACCATTTGGAGGTTGATTTTGCTCAAAGTGTGTATCTTTACCTGGATCCTTGTTAGATTTGATAAGTAGTTATTAACCTCTTTTTTTCAAAAAGTATGCTGGATCAATCTAATCCACTTTTATCCTGCCCTGTGTGATTTCCAGTTGCTGGAAGGATTTGCAAGAATATCTAGGTGAACATGGTTGCAAATTTGACTGTGATTAAAATTCTTTCTCAGACTTAATCCACAATGCAGGAAGTTTGGAACTGGAATTTGTAGACAGCATGTGGATATTGAGTGTAGGATTGCATCCCATGTCTGTTTGTAGTAGCTGAAACTGAAACATGGATTGTTTGACTAAGAACTCCAAATAAGCTATGGTTTTACTTATATAAGGTTTACATATAGTGCTAAGTTATAAATCATGTTTGGGAACTACAATTGTGGAATTTTTATCACATAATTAAGCCATAACATGTTTTTGGTTTTGGCTTTGCACAATGTATGAATCCAATCAATATATCAACATTGAAATAGATTTTTTGAAATTTCAATGTCATACCATCCCTTTTCCCTTCTCTGTTTAACCTAGATGTTGCTAAACATCTAGCCTAATGTAGGCTTCTAAGAAGCATGAACTCTTGGTCATTGGTCATTCATCTTCTGATTAAAGTAACATATCTGAAATTTCATATTTAAAAGAAAGTTGCATTTAAAAAATATATATGAGAAATGAAAAAAACCTCAAAAATTCAGAAGAAAAAGAAAACATATTTCATTTTTCAAAGCAATAAAATAGAGAATTAAGAGGCAGCTGTCATTCTTTCAGGATCAGACAAAGGCAAACTTTTCTTAGAGACATGACAAGAAAGTGCTACTGCTCTGAAGTCTGATTTGGAGTACTTCCAAATACAGATAGTTGGGTTGTGAGAACTAGGATAATGGACAGGTTAAATCTTTGTTCTCTTCGGGATTAATATATATATCAAGAGATGCCACTACATCTTGGCCCTGTAATTCTCCACCACAGTTGCTTATATGAGATATCTATGACCAAGTTGTTGTAAATGAAGAATTTATTTGACACAGCTTGGTAGGTAGGTAGTTTATACTCACATAAGCTTTTAGTAGAATTACTGGTGTTTGACCTGCAGATGTGAAGTGCTAGCCATGAAAGTTTATATTAAGAATCCACAATCCTTCACAGTCCTCGTTTCCATACCACTTTTTTTTTATGTAGAGGATTGTCTCAGGTTGCTAATGGGATTATTTATCAACCTTTAAGACATCCTAACATGTTGATATAATAGACTAACATGACTCCCTTTCTGGAAATTGGGCTAGAAAATGTTTCACATGTGACAAATATACCTAATTTAATGCCATTTCAATCCAGCAATCCATCAGGTATGGAACTGAGTATGTTGTAAAAGAAAATTGGAATTTAGGTATAAATTGTGCTGTGCACACCCAGAGCATGAAAAAGTAGAATTGTTAATATTAATGTTACCAGAATTGTGAAGCCAGGAGAAACAGCTGGCAGCCCAGCCTTTCCTGTTTAAAATTATACAATTTTTCTATTATTAACAAAGTGTTGCAAATGTTGCTGGAGGGCTTCAAAGGGGTAAGCAAAACCTAAGTAAAAGCAATATTAACAGAATCCGTGGACGTATAATTTGTATTTTTCTAAATTCTGCCACTTTTTTTCTGAGTTTTGTGTTTTTCTTGCTCTGAAAAAAATCAGGCAGTTGGGCTGCCCACATCAGATGTTTATCTCAGTCTACTGTCAGTAATACTATTCGTTAATTTTTAAGTCAGTGTTAGTATAAATACTTTTTATGTTTTACCTTCTTGCCTTTATTGGTTATAGGTTGCCTAGAATCACCTCAGGGTGAGATGGGCAGCATATAAATGTAATCAGTCAATAAATAGATTGCTGCAGCCTCTTGTAGTTGTTTCACGCCCTAAAATTAACCTCTAACTCTATTTTATCATTAATATGGTTAATAACAACTAACTGGGGAAAAGGGGCCAGCTGAGTTTTATGGCTTATCCATGCTTATAAAGAGGGATGGCTATCAAGAAAACTCATTTTTCCTGTTTACTTCAGCTGGGTGCAGCATTGCTTGGAGGTAGTTGCAAAATAAGTCTTTCTAGGATATGTCTGATATATAGGAAAACTATGAAATGGATTGAATAGTATGCTACATAATGTAGGACAAATTTACCCAATGTAGTGTCCTCCAGGTATGTTTTAACAATTGCCACCAACCCACAGACAGAATAACTCAATATTTAATTCAGTTTATCTGGAAGCCACCAGGTTGGGGAGGGTTGTGATAGGAAATGCATAATGCTTTGTGGTAGCTCTGCATCATTTTCTTAATCTATTCTCCTTCATTGCTCACTCTGTTTGCGTGACCTTACTTTCAACTGATTTCCTGATTTACCAACCCTAGCAGGTGAGTTCCCAGCTATATTTGCTCTTGTTCTGTCTCCTGTCTTTTAAAATGGTTTCCTCACAACCTTCCACCACCTCTTATAAATTATAAATGTGCAACATAGAGACCTTTATCATCTGCATATGCTGTAGGTATGTTTTGGGTGGCTTTGCTGGATGGAAAGTACAGATTATTATTACATTATGCCATTTTGGAATGATTCCTCTAGGAGTCCTTGAAGGCTTGGCAGACCTGTTAGTACATTGCAAGCAAGGCAGATATGTCCACAAAGAGACATATCTGGTCACATTGTTAAGATTTACATTCTGCTTTTTGGATGGAATGAAAGACAGAATTGAGACAATTGATAATATTGAGAATTAAGAAGCAGCTGTCGTCATGAGAATAATCTGCTTAATTGAGCTGTTTTAATACGATTCAGTGGGGACAGTTCTGGAATGAGTGATTTTAGCACTGAGAATTTCAAACTTAGTTCTTAAGAGCAGATGACACAGTAATATTGTGGGACAGTCTACATTCTGTACGCTTCTAAAAATAGCATAAATGAAATCTAGCATCCCAAATTTTGCTTAACACACGGCTCTTTGGCCTGCATGTCCACTATCTGATTTGCGGCCTTCCTGCATGGAAGTGCCAAAATGTTTGAATTTTAGTTCTGCACATTGAGTCCACTTTTGGAATGTGGGTAGTTAAGGGTGGGAATGGATGACTGCCCACTCCTATTTTCATCCTTAATCTCTCCCACAACTTTATTTAAAAAAATAAAATCCACACCCTTCTGAGGGATGTCATAACATCATCAGATTGCATTGCTTTCTGTGTTCCCCCAGAAGGTCATGAGTCTGAATTGCAGCCAAGAAACTTTACCCGATCCTTCTTTAGCAAATGTTTGTGAACCTTTTGAGCTGTAAGTATGAATGGAAAGATTTGGTGTAGTAGTTAAGTTGCTGACCTAGAAAAAATGAAACTAAAGTCTGCTTTAAGCGTGAAAGCCAACTGGGTGAATTTTGACCTGTTACCCAGCCTAGCCCAGCCCAGCCCACCTCACAGGCACACACAGATGGCTTGATGAAAATGCAACCTGGGGATAGCTCAGAAGTAAGGATCCTGTCACTATGACTTGCAGAATGAGTATAAATTGTGCAAAATATATACTTTTATATACATTGTATTGGTCATTCTTTTTAATAACAAAATGGCTTCCTAACTTGCTCAGTATTTTGATTTAACACATAGAATGTGCATGATCTTCTGTGGTGTTATTTGTGCTGAGGATAAAAAAAACCCATAATGTACATTATACATTATATTCATATCACACAATGAACAAGTTAAAATGCTTGGCTGTGACTTGAGAGCAATAGAGATTGGAAATAAAACATTTTATAATTGTGGGCTGCACTATGTTTTTGTCACTGTGTGACTGACTCTTGTTTGGGTTTTTCTTTCCATTCTTCTTGATAGATGACGCTTTCATCAACCCACAACTGCAAAAGATTTTTGAACGCGTTCGGCAGAGTGCAGACTTCATGCCTTTAAAGCAAATGATAGTAAGTCACTGGTTTAGAAATGTGAGAAGTGAGAACTTGGGAACATAGAAATCAGACCTTATAATGTATAAAATGTCTCCTTAATCAGATTCTGGTATTCTTACACAAACAGGTGAAACACAGGGCCTATTTTTGCTCTATTGTAGCCTTAAAAATTCAGACTGCTACTTTTTTTTTTTTTTTTTAAGATTAGCTCTGTAAGGAACAGTTGTGGGGCATATTGTGCAAGTAAATTGCCATTGGCAATTTGTTGTTGATGTTTGTTTAAAATAGTCCATATAATATAGTATATAAGAAAGCCTAATTTATATTTAGATAATGTAATTTTTTTTGTTTTTATTTTGCTGCTAGAAAACATTGAACAATGATCTTGGCCCTAACTGGCGTGATAAATTGGAGTCTTTTGAAGAGCGACCTTTTGCTGCAGCTTCCATTGGACAAGTTCACTTAGCTCGTTTGAAGGATGGCAAAGAAGTTGCGATGAAAATCCAGGTGGGTCTGGTAGCTTCAGTGTCATCAAGTTTATTCCACATGTACTTTCTGATAATGTATTTGGCAGTAATATTGCTGTTGGGGGATAACGTTTCTAGCTCTTTGATGGGCCCGCTGGCTGGCGATTACCAGTGTTCCTGAGCTCTGCCACTATTTAGCTTTCTGATAGGAAAAGCACCGTACAAATTTCATACTAGAAATCAGAATTCAAAAAAACATGCACCTGTATACCTTCAGTGAAATAAATTAAGCCAAAAATCCCAAAGGAGTAAATGAAATGGGAAGTTGAAAAAACATTTCGATGTAGTTAATAGGAAAGCATTTTGCCTTATTTGAAAAAAAAAAAATAACACAAACATGCACTATAATGATCAGAATCTGATTACTACTTGATTATTTCATTTAAAACATTTTGAAAACTATGAAAAAATTAACCACTTTGTTGAAAAATGACCCATGTTTAATCTTAACTTTAGAATAAGCAATTGGCTTCAGCATTCTTTGTATATAAGGCAATAATTATTTGTTGCCAGTTGAGCATAGTAACTGCATTTGCCTTTTCCTTTTATGGTGAAATCTGAGTGGATAAGGGGAAAATAAGTTTCTTTATTGGGCAGCTTAGACTGCGTCAGGCTCATGCCTTCACAGCTTGAGATCAATTGAGCTATGATCATAGATTTATTCTTTGGCTATGACAGTTGCAAGTGATTGGTTCATGTGTATTAAGTTTCCATGCCTGTTGATCAAAGTATGTGAATTTGCATCTGCTGTCTAATTCCGAGAATAACAACATTCTGTGTATGGAAATCCTGGCATTGTAGTTGGCATAATTCTTGATTCTTTCTGTGTTCATTTCTATCAGTGGTTACATTGCTACTTGTTTTTCAACAGTAATTTTTTTTAAATCTAGCAATTTAAGTTAAGATAGGAGGAATGGAACTGTTCTTTAAACTGTTTGTGTCAGTCAATCATCTGGAGCAAAAATATTGAAATGTGAAGGTGGTTTTTCACCCTTTAAAAAAAGGAGGCAATATAGTAATGTATCTACCTGCATTTTCTGCTTGAGAGTTTTGAGATTTGTTATATTTCTAAACACAGCATTTGTACTTATACAACTGCATAATGGAAAAAAGATTATTCTGAATATAAAGAGCCCTTATAAAGGATTTTGTGCGGGCCCTTTGCTAATTGATAACTAAACATGAAAGGCCATTCCCCCCACCCCCACCCGCAGAAGACATAATTTATAAGCAAAGATCTTACTATCTTTCATATACCTCTCCAGAAAATAGTGGGAAAGATTTGCATTTGTAAGTCTGCTAGCAGTCAGTATAGATATTATGAAGCTAGATTGGCCAAAGATCAGAGTTGGTACTAAACAGCCTCTTAAAATCCTCTGTTCTCTTTTTTATGCCGAGCCCAAACCATTATTATATTCTTTAGACTTAAAGTGAAGAATGATATTTAATTTATGTAGATGCATAATTAGATACTTTAACTGGGCAAGAAAGCAGGAATGACCTTAGAAATATTTGGAAAAACATCTCTTATTATTGACATATTACCTGGAACTGCTGGATTGTGGCTTTGCACTGCCAGGAACACTACAGATTCCCCACCATTAATTTAAAGGATATTAAGATTCAGAATAAATTCTCTGCTCATCCTTTTCTGTCTTGCAGTATCCTGGAGTGGCCCATAGCATTAACAGTGATGTCAGCAATCTGATGACTGTCTTGAGTATGAGCAATGTTCTTCCAGAAGGTAAGATTGTTCAAGAGGGAGGGAATGTTAGGTTTCAGAAGTTTGTGTTGAAAGAATTGATGGGAAGCTTCATCTGTTTTCCTCTTCTAAGCGATACTCCTAAAACAGATTGTGCAATTGGGAAAGCCTCTTATGTGTTTGAGAAGTGCTTCCCACTGTTAACTACAGCATAACAGAGTAAGGAGATTTGGATCGGCCCCACATTGTTAGCTTTCTGTGACACACTTAATCCTGGTTGTTCCTTAAGCATTTGGGTAGGGATGTTAATGAACTCAGTTAGTTGTAGTAAATTGGGAAACATTTTCCTTGACGCTGAACTTTGGTTATGTGAATTATTGTTTTATTGTTTTCAACTTTTTTTTTGTATTGCCCAGAATAGTCACTGTGAATGGGTAGCCATATAAAATGTTTAAAAGACAATTTTAGCATAAAAATTAAGATGCACTATTTATGGCTTTTAGCCTCTGTGTACTTACGCTTTACATATCTGAAAAATGATCACATCTGTGAAAGAACTCAGCATTCATGCTTTAGCTTTAAGTATACAGACAGAGAAGATGAGAGAAAGATTAGCTTGTTGTGTAATATAGTATTCTTTGTCCTATTGGCAGTTTGTGGCTTTTTGCTACTTGGCCACAAACAGCCAATAGAAAAAAGAATACTAAACACAATTTTGTACCTTTATTTTGTAGCCTTCGTTAATTTTGATAATGAAAGGATGGGATAAAACAACTTCCCGTTTTTTTATGTGTTGTTTTCTCTAGGTATGGACATGGTGATCAATGGCTTCCCATACTTGTCCTATGGATACCATGTCAAGGATGGCTTTAATCTCACAGTAGATATAAGCCAAGATGTCAGTTTAAACCTACTTCTTTCCCCTTTTCTTTTGCATCTAGGTCTTTTCCCTGAACACCTGATTGAAGTTCTAAGGAGAGAACTGGCCCTGGAATGTGATTACAAGAGAGAAGCTGCCTGTGCCAAGAAGTTCAGGTGAGATCCTTTTAGGAAGCATTATTGGAGATGTACAATAAGATAGCATTTAGGTTGCAAATGGTGAATACAGTTTTATCTTAATGTAACTTTTGGGAGTACCAAGTATCTGAAGCTAAAAGAAAAGGCTGCAAAACAGAGTGAACATCTTGGGTAACACACTTTAATATTTGCTGGTCAGATTGCGCAAAAGTTTTAAGATCTTTCATCAATTTGTTGCCATTCAGGGAGCTGCTTAAGGACCACCCCTTCTTTTATGTCCCTGCTGTGGTGGATGAGCTGTGTGGTCAGCGTGTCCTTACAACAGAACTTGTGTCGGGATTCCCACTGGATCAGGCTGAAGATCTAAGCCAGGAAATTCGGAATAAGGTACTCTTTCATCTTCGGTGATGACAAAAGACCTGTGAATGGCCAGAGTCTGACTTCTTTCTCAGACATTTTGTAAGAGACTCTTGTAAAGTCTATAGGTTAGAAGTCTGGTAAGGCTTATAATCAAATTATGTGGTTCAGCACCTTTTGTTTCATTGGGAACCGTATCACAGAGTCAGATTATAGTTCTTTGCTTGGAACAGTTTTCAAGTAAAAAGATATGGAAGTCTTTTGGCAACTGTTGATTTAACTCTTTAATAAATCTGGGTCTCCAGTGAAAAGATTTTCTGGGGTACTTCAAGATTTCTCAAGCTCTGCATTTCAAACATTTCACCTGGAAAGTTATCTGCAAACTGAAGGCTATTATCTGTTAGATTTTACTCATTAATCAAGAATGAGTGTATATATTTTTGAAATTTTCAAGAGTTTCAGTATCGCTGCACACGTGTTGTACATTGACAATAAAGAATTGAATTGAATTCTCTTTCCAGCTATTGGAAATGCTTAAAAACTCAAAGATAATTCTTAATACAGGGCAAATAATATTCTGGGCAGATAATTCTCTGTTGCTGAACAATTTTTCTCATGTCTGTTCCTGTCAAACAGCTTTGTGACCTTGTGAGTAGGACGACAAGCTTGCCAGAAAAGTTCACCTTCTATTTCCTTGGCCAAGTAATGAGAAATGCATCATCTTCTTATTGCATAAGCATCCAAATATAGGTTTCCAAGTTAGGGGCAATTCTAGCTGTCCAAGGCTGATGGAAAAGTACTGTCAGTAAACAAGAGACAGAGGAGAGTTGAAGCATGGTCAAAGAGGGAATTGGAACTGAATATGGCAAGGATTAGAGAATTAACATTAGGTCTGACAATTCCGCATTGGCAGGCAGAGTTGTCCTGGGGCTTTAACACATCCTATAGGAAGCTATAAACATGAACCAATTGTTAGCCTAGTGCATATTTGTACCAATGTTAGTAACAAGGTAAGATCATCAGCCCATGTTTTCATTACTGTATCAATAAATTTAACTATGTAGTGTTACTAGAACTGTTGCGTGAGCACAGTTGCCCACCATTGTAATAACAAAACACACAAACTATTTGCTAGAAGGTAGTTAAGCAATGGAATGAAAAAATGTGTTTGGGTTTCTGTTTTAGATGGGGTCAGAGTTGAAATACATTACTTTTTCTAAATTTTACCTTTTCTTAGCTTACTGTGGTTTTTGGTAGTCTTTGTTCATTTGCAACTCTTTTGATCTTCTGTTAAGTTATTTTAGCTTTTCATGTCCTTTCATTCTTTCTATTTACACACACCCAGGTAAAATAAAATGTTTTATGTTCATGCTTCTGTCTTGTTTCAAGCAAGTGTTTTTATAAATAATTTGAGTATCTAAGACGGTATGCTTATTAGAAAACCACGTATAATATGGACTATTTTCTTGTATCATAAAATATTAGAAAATCACTATTATGCAATGATGCCCCCTCTTAAAAAAAACCATTAAGTCTAGAAAAGCAAATGGTCAGATGGCAGTGAATTTTTAGTAAAAGCTTCCTTTTGGGAAAAAAAGCTTTTGAATATTTTAACTTTCAAGCTGTAGAAGGATGCAATTCTCTGTAACTATTTGACATTTGTAATGCAGTAGTGCATCTTTTTCCTCATTCATGCATGTTCTGCCTTAAAAGAGAAGAAATATTTCATATATTCAGTATTATAGTTATTGAGTTGTAATTTTGCATGGTTTATGTCCTTTAGGCTTACCATTGCTGCTGAGGAAGTTGTTACGGATGTTTTGATCCTGCTCCATTATAGAGTAGTCAAATCTTTTATCAGACCAAATTGCTTTTGCGTCTTGAATCATATATTGGAATCTAATTATAGCACCATCAAATCTTGAACTGTATTTTCAATTATTTGTTTGCTCCTAGTGTATATTTCTTTGTTTATTTTTTACTTATATTCCACTTTGTTTTGTTTGTGATTATATTTGCAGATCTGCCACAACATATTGGTTTTGTGCCTGCGGGAGTTATTTGAGTTCAGATACATGCAGACTGATCCAAACTGGTCTAACTTTTTCTACGATCCAGAATTACATAAGGTAAACTCTTTGAAAGTTGAAATGCACACTATAGGATTTGTTTCCTTTTTGCCTCCTTACATTATTTCCAGTAGCTTTGCAGTAGGACAAGTGGACACCTTCTTTTAAAGTACGTATCAGTTTTGGGGTGAGGAGGATCTATTAGATTTAGGGAGGATTTTGAGTCATTCCAGCCATTTTTGGTTCTTATGAAGCAGTGGTTACACCAGACAATATTTGTTACCCTGCCATCCATAGGGCCTGCGTTTCAAAAGAAGCTTCATACCCTGTAACATCCACATATTTCAGGAAAAGAAGGATAGTGACATGTTAATTTTGTGCCAAGGTATACTGGTTCTCTAGTTAAGGAACCTATAAAATGATTTGGGGAAAACATTTGAGAGAATGAAAATTCTGGAGTATAGAAATTGAACAGTATTTTTACGATATTCTCTGGCTTCCTTTTACTCTCTGAAGGTGAACAAAAGAAATTTTAAATTATAATCCAAGGCCTAGGCAGTGTAACTTAAAACAACTCTTGTTTAGTCTAAATATATTGCAATAGTTTAATTTATGGTGGGATTCTGTTATTAGTCTGAATATGCTGCAGCCTTAGGACTAATATGCAAAACTGGTAATTAAAAATACCAATTAACAAAATTTCTAGATACCATTGATTGGAGAGGCAGTCTAACAATGAATTAGTTGGGAGTGTAGTGAACTTACATTTTAGAAAAAATATGTTATTGGCTGCCATTAAGTCCTCTTAAGTACTGCAAGAATTTTTTTATATTTGCCATCCATAATTGCAGAAGGGAGATTAAATCTGGAAAAAGCCCATTTGGTACTGGGTATAGGGTAATTTAGATAAATAATGTGTAGGATCTGATTGTCTTGATCACTGAGGAGGCACTTATGCTGAAGTTCAACGTCTTCTGGTCTTTGATAGTATCACCAGGGAATATCTTTATCTGAAGTGGCAGAGCCAAGAAGACAACAGAGCCCGGTTTCTATACCCAGTGTTAAAATATTGCTCTGCCAGATGAAATAGCCTACTTGTACTACAGATAGTCCTCGACTTACAACCACAATGGAGCATGAAATTTACATTGCTAAGACAATTTGTCTGCATTTTACAACCATTTTTGCCCCAGACTGGTTAAATGAATCTGGCTTTCCCCAACTGGGAAGATTGCAAATCACATGACACAAGGACAGTGTCAGTTGTCAAGTGTCCAGATTTCGATCATATGACAATCTGGATGCTGCCAGTGTTGTGTGAAAACTGGTCATAAGTAACTTTTAAACTGCCTTTATAACTGAACGGTCTCTGAATGGTTATAAGTTGAAGACTACCTATGTACCTCTTCAGCTGCTATCAAAATATTTTTTTGCTCTATTTATCCAGTATGCTTATTATAAGATGTGCTATTTTGCAATGTAGCGTAATGGTATCATTGTAGAATTTTTCAGCCATTCCAATGAAAAGTAGATGAAGAATGTAGCTTCTGAGAAACTAGAATAAGCGTTCTTTCAGACCATTCATTTAGAAATGAACTCACTGGAATAGTTCTGCTTTCATTCAGAATTTTTTTTTACATCTTTTTAGGTGGCACTTCTGGATTTTGGAGCAACACGTGGCTTTGATGAGAAGTTCACAGATACTTATATAGAAGTAAGGGCTCTAAATTGCTACAGAGCCTGTTATGGGATATTTATCCTGAAATTTGGGTTCAAAATTTTTTGCCTTGCATGTTTGGAAGACAGCAGAAGCTCTTGCTTTTTAAAATCAATACTTTTAAGGAATTGCTAAGATATTACAAGGGTGACTTGCTTCCTTGTGAAGTAAATGCTTTTCTTGACTGCAAAAATGCCTAATTAGATTTGTTTTTGATTTCTTGCCTCTTATAGCTAATCAAAGCAGCTGCTGACATGGACAGAGAGAGAGTGCTAAAGAAATCAATAGAAATGAAATTTTTAACTGGCTATGAAAACAAGGTATGTTGCAGAACCAAACAGTCCCTATTTCACCACTGCTATGAGTTGATTTTGATTTTCTCAATTAATAGAAGAGAATGCAACAAACAGCCTTTCTCACACAAAAAAGACTGATTTATAGGGTATCAAAATTTTCAACTTTCCAAACATTAGGAGGTGCTTAAAAGTTATTACATGCCCTTGGGGACTGTAAATATATTTTGGTTATTTAATATAATTTAGATGTGTTTAGTAAGTAACTACACAAATATAATTTTTTTAACATTTTATTTGTTTCATAGCTACTCAATTGTTGCATAGGCATCTAATAAGCCAGGTTGCCAAAGTGTTTTCTGTTTTAATGTGTGACTGAGTTGCTCACAGGGATGAGCAGAAACCACTTCCATCTGCTTTTCTCTTCCTTTTTCCTAAATAGCTAATCTGGAAGCCTTAGTTGGCTTAAATCTAAAATAGAAAAATGAAATCTGAGTTAAGCCATCAAACACTTACAGAAGCAGATGCCAACCTTTATAAAATAATATTGAAAACTCAAAATTTAGTAACAGGCAGCAATTTCCCATTTTATATAATAGGAAAGGATTTCAGCTGAATATTTTTATAAATGAATGGATTAGGAACTGATTTATAAACTAGAGAATTTTCATATTGAAAAAGCTGTAGTTACATAATCATAGACTCTATTCTAAGTGTATGTTCACTTCAAATTGACATGCTTATGATATTGTTTTAGATTACGTTGAATTTGAATAAAAATATGTAGAATTGGATTGGAATTATATGCTATTTGGCTGTTCAAATTCCATCTAACCAGATTAGGATATAAACATGCCATGTATCTGCCCTGTTTTCAGACTTGCACCACAGTTATTTATTATTCTGCACTGTATTGCCAGCCACAACTGTCTTATCTGTGCTAAAAAGGCAGACTATTTTGTATATTAAGCCAAGAATCGCTGCTTGTGGGTTATTATTCCAGAGCTGGATATTGACTACTACTGCTATTTGTCAGACCATTTTTTCCTGGTTTATGTTGATTATTGATTCTTTCATTTTCTTTTCAGTAGACCTGCTTGAAATAGCTGATCACAATCACTTTCTGCTTTGTTTTTAACCAGGCTATGGAAGATGCCCATTTGGATGCTGTCCTTATTCTTGGAGAAGCTTTTGCATCCAGTGAACCTTTTGATTTTGGCAGTCAAAATACCACAGAAAAGATACATGGATTAATCCCAATCATGCTGAAGCACAGGTTGGTTCCTCCACCAGAAGAGACCTACTCTCTTCATCGGAAAATGGGTGGCTCTTTTCTCATATGCTCCAAGCTGAAGGCCAAAATTCCATGCAAGGATATGTTTCAAGAAGCCTACAGTAAATATTGGAATAAGAAGACCAAAAACGAGTAGCGACACAAAAGAACTATTAAATATTATTGTCTTATGAATATGGCCCAATCATCAAGCTCTGGCACACCACAGTACTATTTCTTCCCTATCACACCTCCAGAATTGCTTTAGCAATGCAATAGATGATCTTTTGAAACCAGAATAATTTTGAGGAAATTGTGCTTTGTTGGGTACAGTTCCTCTCAACATTCTCACCATATTTTAGGTGTATCTCCTGTTTTATAAAAAAAAAATAGTGGTTTGCTAGTTTAGAAGATGTGGAGGCAAAAATGAACAGCTGCATTTCATACTGTCCTAGATCTTGGCAATCTTTTTCATATTTTAACATTGGTAGCTGAGTTGACTTTTTTTTTAAGAGAAAAAAATACTGAGATGGAACATAAGTCAAAATGAGTTGGCATAGGGCATAGAAATCTATTTGTACTTTAAATGTTATTTTCCCCATCCTCAACATTTTTTTCAGTTTTCTTCAAAGGTGAGGCTTCCTTCTGCAGTTTTATACTGCCAAGAATAGAATGCCAATATAATTTACAACAAAACCTTATTTTTGTATGTTATTTGGTGGGAGTCTGTAACGTCTGGGATTTTCTTATAGAACAGTGTGAAATATATATATGTGGAGTCTCTGGTGCTCAACAAAACAGGATTTTAAAGAATCTAATACAAACAGTTCATTGGTGTATGTAGAACATCTTACCATGAAATTTTGTTGCTTATCTTTGATTCTTTGAGCTATAAGTAGAAGAAATGTAATTAACGAGATTCTCTCAAAAACTGGGTTTACTCGTTAAATGGAGATTTAGAGAAACCAAAGCTCAGTGGCATTTATAAGAGTCCAGGAGCAAAACTGTAATTTCTCCATCTTCATATTTTGGTAGTGCAACTTTGGATGAAGCAGAAGATGTATATTCAATATCAATTATGTTTCAGAATTGCATTGAAAAGCATGATCTACATTTAAATAGCTCAGTGCACACACTT